>JBBMOE010000041.1:2246708-2401708 GCA_037975065.1 Chaetodon trifasciatus
GAGGGACATGTCTGGCTGTTTAGCTGCTAAATGCTTCACAGTGTTCACCAGCCTGTCACTGTCTGTCTCTTGTTTGGTGGAAGTAAGGTTAATAATGCAAGCCATGAGAGGCCATAATAACCAAAACGATGAGCTCAAAGAGCTGGAATCAGATTTGTGTCGAGCAGGTTTTGCGGGTCGGAGCTTCCACGTTTCCTCTCGAGATAAAGCCAGCGGAGGTCAGATGCGACGTGAAGGGAATTTTCTTCTCATTCAAATTGTGCCTGCAAAGAAAAAAGGTTCATTTGTTGGCCCGTCTAACATTCGCCTGTGTGGAAACAGCAGATTGTTGTACAAGCGCAGCTGTGAGAGTTTTCACAACGCTCCTCTAGTCCCTCAGCAGTCTCACACACACACACACACACACACACACACACACACACACACACACACACACACACACACACACACATTTGCCTTATCCTCTAGCCTAAATGACAGACCTTGCTAACCACAGGGATCTAATTGTAGCACCGCTCCTCACAGTGTGTGTGTGTGTGTGTGTGTGTGTGTGTGTGTGTGTGTGTGTGTGTGTGTGTGTGTGCGTGTGTATGTGTGTATGTGTGTGTGTGTGTGTGTGTGTGTGTGTGTGTGTGTGTGTGTGTGTGTGTTTTTCAATGTGTTTGTATGTGGGTGTGTGACATTCTGCTCTCTAATCTTGTGTGTGTGTGTTGGCTAGCTGTCTCTCCCCAGAGAGGGACAGGGGGGCGACAACAAAACGGTTACCCAGGAATAGCACACTGTGCCCTGGGCAATACTCTGGGGTCGCCTGGGTGGAGATCTGGAGGAGAGGAAAAGGAGGAGGTGAGGAGAGATG
Organism: Chaetodon trifasciatus; assembly: GCA_037975065.1. Lineage (NCBI taxonomy): Eukaryota > Metazoa > Chordata > Actinopteri > Chaetodontiformes > Chaetodontidae > Chaetodon > Chaetodon trifasciatus. The sequence continues at coordinate 2,247,565 of JBBMOE010000041.1, forward strand.
GGAGTATAGAACGGTGGAAGAGGAGAGCAAAGAGAAGTAGAGCTACAGAAGGGAGGTGAGATGGGAGAGAAATGTTTAAGCGGAGATGAGGAAAGAGGGGAGGAGGTGCAGAAGAGAGGATGATATTGATTTGATTATTGATCAGATTGTAGCAACCATGCTCTTTTGGAAATGTAAACATTCTTGCCTGCTGATATCCAGAGCACATTTCCAAACCACAAGATCGCTACACTCACTGCTGTGAATCACAGGCGAACTGTCCAGTGCATGTTAAAGACAGGAGAGGTCAGCAGGACGTCCTAAATGACTGGATCAGATCACTGTGCAAGAAATATACCATATCACTCTCATATCTGTCTGTCAGATAGGAAACTACAGCCAGGAGACGGTTAACTTAGCCAGAAGACTGGAAACATAGCATGCCTGCCTCTGTCTGAAGGTTAAGATCCTTAATGTGATGACAAGACATAGTCCATCACACAATTCCCCTTAAAACCACAACTTGCTGCTTTCACACTGGTGGTTTCTGTGCAGATCAGGCACAGGCTAGGCTCACAGTTTCCTTGTGTGTGTAGTCTTAATGCTAAGCTATGCTAACAGCTTCGCACAGTCTGTCACATACAGACATGACAGTGGTATGGATCTTCTCATCTAACACACACACTGTCTTAGCCTCTCACTTTTTGTATTCCTGTCTTATAAATCCTGTTCATGATTATTACTTTTAGACTGTGGAACAGACTGCGCTGTCTTCCTGCAAGCATTGGCAACAGTCTAATGTTGACTTATTGTTAGCATTGGGATTTTTGAAATAAAGTCTGAAGCTGTAACAGTCTAGTGGCTGCAGTGTTCACTGCAGGACAGAAGTATGCATGGAGCTGAAGTACACTAACAGTTTGCCAATCATATATGTTCACTTGCTGGGGGAATAAACGTGCTCTGTGAAGCTCATATTGGCCTTTTGATTTTGGTCTTTGTTGCGAATGACCTGCCAGTGGTGCTGGAGGAAAGGTCAGAGGGTCAGCCAAATTATTAGAAACCTTCAGTTGGGGATCAGGAATGTTGATAGCATTTTTGGACAGTGTGGAGAGTAGTTTTCAGTAGTTTTTATACTCTGGAGCAAAATGTTACATGGTTCATACACACTTCAGTCTACAGCTTGTCTGATTTATTAAATGCAGCTGGACTTTGTTTCTTTAACTGCTAAATTCCTTTTGTTTCAGAGTCTGTCAGTATTACATTTTACTAACTCTCACCAGCTGTCATCTGTCACAAACAGGCTTTTATTGTTATTTTTGGATTGTAAGTACAGCTTTCAACTTTGTTGTAATGCCAGTGCCAAGAAGCTTTAGAAAGGTTTCGAGAAGTCGACCAAGTTCCAGAGTATTTGGATCTGGGCGCCGTGACCCTTGACTTCCTTATCACATCATGATGATCCAGGAGCTGAAGCACTTTCTGCTGTTTACTTGAGAAAGAGTGAGAGAGAGAACGTGAAGTCAGAATGTCATGTAGTGTAGTGCAGACTGTTGGCCACTAGATAGAGCTGACAGATCACACGCTGCCCTGAAACTGCAGAAAGACTAACCAGCATCTCTTTCTCCCGCCATTTCTTTTCTTTCCCTTCTCTCTTCTCTTCTTCTCTTCCCCCCGTTTGTCATTTCCTTAGATGGATCAGTTGTCAGATGAGGAGGTTGAGGTCAGGGAGGAAGAGGAGGAGGAGGAAGAGGACAGCGATAAGGAGGACCAGGACCTGGATAAGATGTTTGGAGCCTGGCTGGGAGAGCTGGACAAACTCACGCAGGTACAGACAGCAGGGAGGCTCAGAGCTGATCAGACAGTGGATGCATTGCGGTACTATTGTGCCAATGAGCAAGCCTGTATTGTTAACCTAAAATCTGAAGAGGTGTTGCACACATTTATTCTCTCCTTGTCTATCCAGAGCCTGGATGATGGACGCCCAGAGCAGCCCCCTCAGCAGAAAGCTCCCCTCAGACAAGAGACTAACATGGCCAACTTCTCCTACAGATTCTCCATCTACAACATCAACGGTCAGGCCCTCCAATTCCCATGCAGTGTGATTAGTTTTAAAACACACGCATTTCCTCTCTCGGTCTGCTTTGGTCTTATCTCACATTCCGATTTCTCTGTGTCTGCAGAGGCATTGAATCAGGGGGAAAACGTGGACCTTGACGCTCTCATGGCTGATCTCTGCTCCATCGAGCAGGAACTCAGCACCATCAACACCAAACCCAACAGTGCTGGCAGCATGGCTCGCCTGGGGTTGACCGACACCAAGGTACACATTTACATCTGCATCTTATGTATTGTATCCTATCACCCAAACTTCATCGGAAGTTTGTGTATTCTGCCAGTTCATTAAAATAACTTCAATTATAATTAGCTTTTTTGTCTTAAATGACACATTTTGTTCTGTGTGGTCAGCTAGCTTTCAGTGAGTCTATACGCGCTCCTTCTTTGTATCATCAGGTCCGTCAGAAGCCCCCTGCAGGCCGCAGCAGCAGGCAGCAGCCAGCAGGGAGCGGCAGTGGTGGTGGTGGTGGTGGAGGAAGCAGCAGTAATAGTGTTAGTGGTGGGGGGGGCAGCAGTGGGGCAAGCAGCAGCAGCAGCAGCACGAGAGCATCACCAGCTGGCACTATCAGAGCTCCACCCGGGCATCATGGGAGGCCGGCGCTGGCCTCTAACTTCAGTCTTGACGACATCACTGCCCAGCTGGAGAAGGTGAAATTCAGTATAAATATAAGTGTTTGTGCTTGGTGTTTTTATATCCATCATTTATTTCAACAAAAACACATATTCCTCAAAAAAAACCCAGCTTTGGTTTTAAAACATAATGAACAAGATTTCTGACTGTAAGTAAACCAACCACTGCCTCATCAGGCTCATGGAAGTCTGGAGAAATCCAGGCATAAAGGGACACAGTGGGCCCTCTTAATACTGCAAACCAGCAGAAATAGGTCAGGGAGAATTGGAGGCAGAGCCTTAGCTGCTGCTCAGCAGAGAAGGAAACTTGCTTCAGTGTGTTTGTGGTTGAACAATGGGCTTCCTCCCAACTGTGTTCAGTATTTTGCTGCAAACTTTTAGATGCTGTTTTTTCCTGTTGTGTAGGATTGTCTGGTTGAAAACCAGAAACCAGTGGTGTATGGAAACATTCCAGTGTTGCAAACAGCCATCAAAGTATCAAGGAGCAACAACAACACCAACATATTCTGTATTCACTGAGAACTAGTCAAAGACATTCAGTTATTCACCAGTACATAAGAATTAGTACCCAAGTTTAGCAACAAGGTCAGTACAGTGGAGCTTTCAGTACAGTCGAAACTGAACAGCTATGCCATGCTAACATGGCAGTGCACTGATGATATTAAGCTGTTTGGGTAATGGCCAAATGTAATTTCTTCTTGTGTTCGAAAAGTAAAGTATGAAATTGAGTCTCTGAGACTCAGTTATATTCCTTCAGTGTTGGTGGGCCGCCAACTTTGGCATTACAGCAACCCCTGGCTTCATGCGACCTTACATGTAAATGATTCCAGTGAGTTCGACACAGTGAGATACACAGATTCTTAATTTGGGAAAGAAGCAGCACTAGTACATTTGATGAGATTTAAAAGACTGATTCATCCAGAGTTTTGCCAGCATTATATGTGTGGGATGACATATTTCCTTGATGGTGTGAAATCTGCTTTATGTTGTCAGGCCAAAGCACCTGCTAAAATCCTCTGTGAATCCATCTATGAGCCCAACCTCTGATATCTGTCCTGTCTATCCTGTCTGTTTACCCATCAGGCCTCTCTCAGTATGGATGAAGCAGCTCGTCAGACCTCCTCTCACTCTCTTAGCTCCGCCTCCTCCTATACGTCAGCCACAATGCGACGGCCAGGATCATCTCAGCGCCAGCATCGACGCACAGGATCAGTTGGCACAGTCAGTGAACATGAGGTAAATTAAAGTCACCTTGGCCTTTTTATTTGAGCTCCTTCTAACAGTTTCTGATTAAAGTGTGTCAAATATCAAATTTATTTAGCACAAGAGAGCTTGAAAAATTGTATCATAAACTACATTCCCCCATAGAACCAAATCAATATTTTGAGCAACTTCATATCAATTCTATCAATCATTTTGGGCCATAAAGTCTCCACCTGACTTTTATGCTTCTTGGGCTTTGAGAACGACATGCCTGTCATTTCTCTTATCTTCCTCCTGTTGTGCCGCTTTAGGTGCGTTCAATTGTCCACTCGTCGCGCTCCTCCGTCACCTCAGCATCCGGGGTTTCTGTGAACTCTGCTTCTTCCATGGATTCGTTGGACAGTGTGCTTCGCTCCAATGAGTCGGACAGTCAGCAGCCTTCAGCTACTCCCTCAGCTGGAGCCAGTCAGGGTCATCACAACACAGAGGTACATACTTTTTATGAACAAAAGAATTAATGAATGATGTTCATGTTTCATTTCTATTATTTTGTCCAGCCCATATATAGCAGTGATAGCTGACTAAATAAAAGAAACACTTCTCTGATCGTAGCTTTCCTAACAGGACGTTTCAACTAACCAGCAGCCTCATTTAGCAAACAAGCTGATGGTCTATAAGACACATTAGCTAATGGGTTAGTCAGAAATATGAGCTTGTTACCTAAGCAGATGCTATGGCTAGCTAGCTAATGTGGCCATTAAACACAAAAACCCTCCAAGGAATGATTCTCATAGTGCAGACAGGAGGAGCCCGTCACAGCAGTCTACCTGAGTGCCGGTTTCATGTTTCAGGTGTTTAGCAGCGGGATTGATGCTGCTTCGACTGCATTTATCCCACTAAAGCCTGTCCACTGACCAGGATTATGCTGAGTCTGCTATCATTTCAAGATGATTATGAAGGGATTATGTGTTTCAGATGATGGCTGCATTTAAAGTACAGGAAAAATCATTAGCACACGTGCATTTTTAGATGGGGCGACTGAGAGGGTCAGAATGTAAAGGACCATGTGAGGATCATATATGATTTCTATTACTTTTACTTTCACCTGTTGTTTTTGAGCAGGTTTTAGTTGGAATGATCTTTGGTCTACTTGTGAATGCAGTGCAGACGTGTTCTGCATTTGAAAGTGCATTACCATGTGACAGTCACAGCACACACAGTAATAAAAGCAGATGTTCACTGCTGCTTGATTTTCAGTCATCATTCAGCTGCTGGCTGCAATGTGGGAAGCACAATTTAAAAGAAATGATTGTAAAATGTTATGTGTTTAATCAGAAGATTTTGAAACAAGTTCTTTTTCCAAATAGATATATCATTTACCCAAAGTGTCTTTTCAGGTTTCAAGTCGAATTTTCGCCCCCAACTGCTAAAAAATGTTTCTAAATCAGTCCTATTGTTTCCCAGAGCTGCAAATCAGGAGCAGGTCCGCCCTCCCTTTCTGTTGAGTTTTTAATAGTGTATGTAGGTTGTTTTAGGTTTTGCTGCAGCAGTGGTTTGTGTTGGTTGGCATTTTCTCCTGCTGCTGGCTTTGTGGTGCTGACAGTTTCTGCTGCTTCAGGCTGTGTACTCGCTTCTCTTAAGATCAAAACCGCTCAGTTTTTCTGTCCCAGAATATACTGACAAGAAAAGCCTGGTCATAATCTTGCCTGCATCACCTGCGTAGACAAATGTGAACAATTCGCAGCTGCGCTAGCAAAATGTGAAAAGGACAAAATGGAAAAAAAAACAGCCAATTACAGAGATTGTTTTCAATTTCACAAGGTTTTTTCGAGTTTTTATACCTTATACTGTGATTTCTGACACTGTTGGCTGCCGAGGAAATTTAACCTGAAACCTTGTTAATGTTAGTGCTTTGCTCAGTCCAAAAAAGAAACCCAATGAGCTGCTCTGCAAACACAAACCCTGTTCAGTGAATAGGAAACTGGGTTACTGCTCCAGTGCACACACAGATACTACAGCAAATCTAAGAGAGTGACGGAATGAGTAAAATTAGAATAATGAGATGAGAGGCCAGAGTGAGTCAGCAAATGAATATAAGTAATAAAAGAACAAAGCAAAGGCAAGGATGGAAACTACAGGGCAAACATAGAGAGAAGCGAAGAGCAACACAGCTGAAAAGAAAAGAAAAGAATACAAATGCAGAGAAAGAAGCAGAGGAAAACAAAAAGAGAGAGATGAGAGGAGACGATGTCCCAGAGCGCTGCTCCCATGAGTCCTGCTCATTAGAAACTGGGACTGCTGCACTTTGAATCACTGAGTCTTTCTCTCCTTTACATGCTCACTCTGAGTGTCTATTCCAGGCAGTGACAATAACAACAATTCAGAACTCACTTAATCCCTCCACATGGGATGAGCAAGCAGCAGCAACCACCAGTGAACATAATGGTTTGATGCACAGCTTCAACGAACAAACACAATCCAAATTCTACCTGTTTTTGCATGATAGTTCAGATTATTTGACAAAAATTCCCAGCACTGAGCCTGGATAAGGCCTGCAGTGTCTCATGATGAGCCTCCCAATGATAACAGTGTGATGCATTAACAGTACAGTAAATGGAAGATAAATGATTTGTTGTAAAGAGGAAGAGGAGCCGTTAGCAAAGATGGTGGGCAGCAGGAAGAAGCTTATCAGCCTGTTTTGTTTGATGGGACAAGCAAAAGGAGACGTAAGTGCTGCCTGGATAAGGCGGTTGTGTTGCAGGTCATACAGTAGCTGCTCATTTCCTGTCATCTGTCTCTATCAAATAAATCACCATTAAAAATTAAATACCTAGAAAAAGTCAATTTAGTGCACATATAGAGCCGGAAATCGTTCTAAAAGTTATATACAATATCGAACTATGTACCGATAGCATCTATGATGTGAATAAATATGACTGTAGGATCATATTGTGGGTTGCCCTGCATGTACTCATTGATGATTAAGTCAAAGTATTTACTCGTCTATCATCAATGAAAATAAGGTCAGATTGTTCAGGAGGAAGGGGCCACAGTTAGAACATAAACCTGCACGTAATATTTAATAATTCAGCCTGTGTGTGAGGTTTAAACTCACAAGTGCAACCACAAACCCTGTGTGTTAGGAAGGAGCACACACACACAATTAAAGTCTTCCTATGTACCAGCTCAGTGTCCTGGAGGGGATCAACACACACACACACACACACACACACACACACGTGCACACACACTTGGATGTTGCTGGTCACATCTTGGCCAAAGGGAAAAGCTGACCGTAATCGTGTGTGTGTGTGTGTGTGTGTGTGTGTGTGTGTGTGTGTGTGTGTGTGTGTGTGTGTGTGTGTTTGACCTAAATATTATTTTTAATCTGTGGTTATCAGGAGGGAACTAATGCTTTCTATAAAATGATTTCTAGTGATTGAAGCACACACGCTCACTCACACACACACACACACACACACACACACACACACACACACACACTGACAAGATTATGAAAGATTGTTTGAATATGAAGTGTCCATTCTTCCACAGTCTTTCTATCTTCCCTAAATACTGAATGGGCTCCAGATATTAACAGTAATCCTGTTTGGAACAAAAGAAAAATACTCTGAAATATATATGTAAGGTATCAGATCAGATCAGCAAACTGCCATTGGACCGAGGTTTCACAAAGCTGAACAGGACACCTCTGACCCTTCCTCCACCCTGACGACCACAGCCTTAGTCTCCTCAGTCTGCTCAGTAGGAACCTGCTCAGGGTGAACTGGTGACTCACGGCATGAATGTGTGTGGTTATATCCAGCTCGCTGAGCCACAGATTTCTCTGGAATTCACATTGTCAGTAAATATCAGTAATATGGTAAATAATTTAGCAAATAAATAATAAATATAGATTTGCTTGGGATCCTGCTGAGCTGGAGTTAAAATCCTGTGTGTGAGCCTTGTTTTGCTGTCTCACCCTCCATTCTCCCAACTGTAGTGGCTCCATATCCGTTTCTATTTGAATTATTTAACCTTTATATCCCAGAGAAATGGAATCCACTCCACTTTAGTTTGTCTCAAGTACAGTGAGACAACAGATGTCACTGGATGCCTTAAGTGTCTCTGCACTGCTTTTATCCACATTTCTCAAACAGCATAATCAACACTGAGTGACTTTCCCAGTAGTTTGTAGCCTCACTGTCTCACACTCTTCTCCCAGAGAGGAAACAGTAACACTCTCTGTGCCTAAACATGAACACAGGGCTGAATTTAAACATTCAGCGTTCAGCCATCATACAAGGAGAGAGGAAAGAATGAAACAAATTGGAGCAATTTCTCCACCTACAGGAACAGGAAGCACAGCAGAATGCAACACAGCAGCATCACTGGACCAGGTCACCTTTACACAAGCTGGGTTTAAAAAGTGACAAGCACCACAGTTACATGGTAAAACACTTAATGCAGTTCCTCTCATGGCCTCTAGATATCAAGTCTAAGAAAAATCAACTAAACTGAAATAGAATTAAATACTTAATGTTATTGTAGTTCTATGTGAGGCAATTCAATTCAATAAGGTTTAAAAGGGATGTTTCAGAAGGTATTTGCTTGATTGATAAAGAGTCTCAGTCTGTCACTCTCTGCTGGGGTGCTCACCACCTGGCTGCCCGTCCGCACCTCCTCCCATGTTCCACCCCCTTTTATTTAGGATTATCTAGACACAGTATCTGGCCAAAATATGCAGTGAGCAGCAAATCCCAGACTCCAGGTTTCAAAAATCATGATCAGTGAAAGTGTCTTGTTGTCAGGCTGACCAGGCACCATGAAGCAAACCTTTCACCCAAAAAGCTTTCATTTCAAAACAGTCACAGATGTGACAGACGTGTTTGAGGCCTAATTTCAGTTTCCCTTTTCTCCCAAGAATGTGAATTTACATCGCATTAAAGAGATTAAGAAATAAAATCAGGATAGAATGTGTCGAAGGAAAGTGGGCTCACATAAATGGAATCATCACAAAATAACTGCTTGAGTGTGTTGATGACTGATGAAAATACATTTATTTATATGGCAAATGTCAAGAGCAGACAGCACAAAATGCTTCACACAAGGAAACAGAAGAAAAACCAAAACAAGTAATTAAATGCAACAAATTACAGGCATTTCCTCCTTAAGGTGCTTCCTCCAGCATCAAAATGAGCTCTGGAGTTTCTTTATATGATGTTTTTCATGTGTGTCCTTACATTTCCTTTCCATCCCATCATACCTGTAATCTCTTTATTATGTGTACCATTCTCTTTCACAGGTTTCAATCTCTGACCACTTAAATCAGTGATGCTGATGTTTTCCTGCCGCTGAGCTCTGCTTCACCACACAGCTTTCTGCTAAACTGCCACTTCCAGCCAATCAAACACCAGATTAATTCACCAGGACTCTCTCTGTCTGTCTCTCTCTTTAAAGCACTCCTATCTGGACAGGGAAACCTCTCTGATTCTGAGAAACATAGCAGGAAAACCTTCCCACCTGCTGACCAAGGTGACACCAACCTCCTCATGCATGGCAACACCCTGTCCCCCTGTGTATGTCTATGCATGAGGAAATGAGCATGCATGTGGTTTTGCTTGGGATGCTTCTCCCTGTTTCACCATCTCCTTCTCAGAAACCAGTTTGTGTGTGTTAGTGTGATGCACAGTGCTGTGACGTGTCCTGTTTGGCAGCAGTATGCCAGTGTATAATCCCAAAGCTTTACAGAGGCTGTAATACAACTTGGTGTCCCCAGGCAGTATCACAGAACTCTCACTTTCGTGGTAGTTTAGCTGGACCAGTACACTGTTTGAAATTAGTGTAACTGAAACCAACCTGTCTGTGTTCATCTGGTTTGTCATCATGTAGAATGAGTCAAAATGGACAGGAAATCTCAGACGCCTTGGTCAAGTTTCTAATGACTGAACAGACTCTAAAATAGAATTGAACAGCAACTTGATTTCCATGCATTACCATTAGTTAAATAGTTTCAATTATAGTCCAAAAATACAAATGAAAAAACTTACTTCAAAAGGCCTTTGTAATGCAATCACAACATTATTGATTTCATGGAGAAACATTTGCTTTCTTTTTACTTGCATCGTGTTTCATTCACAGTCGGACACACAGGTAGATAAAAACATGCAATTTTAACCTCAAATGGCCGTCAGTGTGTAAAGCTTTGTGAATACCGGCCATTACTGTGTTCACCTGTGCATTTGTGTGGAGAAACATTCCTCGTGTAAGCAGAGGCGTGCGCCACACTTTGTGTTTGTTACAGTGATGACAGTGTTGGTTGGCTCTCTGCAGCCGGAGTGCACAGGCTGTTTGGCTTTTTTTCTATGAAGCATGAAGGTTTGCTTTGTTTAAGAGTAAGAAAAGGCATGAGTGAAAGCAAACTGCACCTGACTCCATGTGCATTGTGTGTGGTATGTGACATGTTCATTGCTATGATGTGCCAGTGGCTGATAGGACTGAAGAGTCTTACAAGGATGCAATTACACAGGAGTCATTGTAAAGAAAGAAGCACAAGTTCTGCTACATGCCTGCAGTCACTGCACTCCACCACTTTGCCTGTGAGAATATTCTATATTGAAGTGTTGTTGGAGACCACTGCAGGCTTAACATTTGTGCCATTTGCATATCAAATCACAAAGGCCAGACTGATCTGTTGTGTCTGTTGTACATACAGTTGTCATAGCAGTCTTGCCCCTAATTGGACAGTGGAGAGACAAAGTGTCAGTGAGGGAAGGCACCTGACTCCTTCCATCAGCCTCAGCCGCTAACACACACCCTGTGTGATTGTGCTGTAAGACTGCTTCAACATCACTGTTTGCTTCTAATGAAATGTTTGGGATGATAATAACAGTAATGATGATGTCAGAGTTATATAGTCATGTTTTATGAAACTAAGTGAAGGTAAGTGCAACAGCGCTTCTGTGTCTGCTTTTATTCACGAAAATCAATTGAGTGATGCTCATGTGTTCCCTTCATCACGGCTGCATTATTGTACATAGGATCAATACTTCTCAGCTCATGAGACCATGATTCCTTGCCCGTGGTGCTTTTTATTGCACTTATTTCTAAACAGCATTTTCTGGGCCTAAAGGGAGGCATAACTTTGTTTTACTGCTGGATACAGTGCTGGATGCTGGATCCCAATGAATTCTTGTTTGCCCAACAGTTGTGTTTGTGTGTAGTTTACAGCGTGCAGCAGTGACCTGAGAGGAAGCTGTTAAACAGCATTGGTTTGCTCTGTTGGGGAATGAGTGTTTGGAACTCAGCCAGTTGCTGTAATGGAGCTTAGTAGATGAGTCTGATGCTAGCTAACGCAGATCAATGCCGATAATTGGACTAGCTACTACTCTAATTGTTGTTGGTGGTGGTGTTGTTGTTTAACCCAGACCAGGACACTGGTGCAGATCAGCCTTTCCTCCACTCTGGATCCAGAAATACCTCATATACAACATGACAAAATATACCAAACAACATTTCAACGTCAGAGAAAATATTCGGTTACAGTTTTGAGGAGTCATATCTGTTCAGAATTTCTGATGCTGCAATACACAATGTAGAGGAATGTCCTTGGATGGACAGCTGTGGATGATATGAGACAGTCATGCTCGTCTCTGCTGGTCTTAACCTAAAGCTGTAGGCTTCTTAATGGCAAAGGGCAAAGTTTTATTTATCTGTGTGTGTGTGTGTGTGTGTGTGTGTGTGTGTGTGTGTGTGTGTGTAGAGAGTAAGGAGGCTTTATTCTGATTGGATCAGCAGTGTCGTGATTTGATTGGATGATAAAGCACATAAGGCAGTTTGATTGGATGTTAGATGAATGTGCCAGCTCTGTGGGGGTAATCCTCTTTGGTGCAGAGACGAGGTGATCATATATGCGCACGTGCCCACCCACACACACACACACTCACAGCGGCTGTCTGCCAATGGGCTGTCTCTTGTGGACGTGTCTTCTCTTTGGCTGTCTTCGTCATGGCAGCATACAAACGCTTCAGTCTGCTCCAAGTCCTTGTCATTTTATCAGCCTTTTCAGTTTGAAGAAGAATTGTCATTTCCTTAAATTTCATGGGGTCACATTGACTTTTTGGATCAAGCAGATCCCTGTAGGCTTCCATACTTAATAATCTATTGGACATCAATGAATTATCAAATTGCACAGTGCACACTTTTCCAAACCGATGCACCATTGTGTTGGACAGTAGTGGATTTTGTAGTAACAGCACAATCCTGGCTCCAGACATCACTCTAGGCACAGTGGGTCCAAATTAAGTGAATATAGTCAGATTAATGCTTTACTTTTAAGATCCATTTATCTCAGAGCAGCTGCCACTGCCTTCAAATCCAGCTTTTAACCGCTGTGGAGCAAGTCCAGATAACCCGTCTCATCTGCGCTCAGTGTTTCCTTCCTGCAGTAAGTCTGACTCCCCTGGTTCATGGCATAAAGTGCTCTGAGCTGCCTCTGAAAAACTTGATTTTGTTTTCATTTGTGGTCCCAGATTAGAGTGGGGAGGGGCCATGAAGTGGCCTTAGATTCCAGGCAGATTATGAGCTACGGGGCCAGTCTAATTCCTACAGCAGTGATTAGGCTGAAGGTGTAATTATCACACTCATGGACTTGGCTTCCAGGGCATAGCTGTGTGTGTGTGTGTGTGTGTGTGTGTGTGTGTGTGTGTGTGTGTGTGTGTGTGTGTNTGTGTGTGTGTGTGTGTGTGTGTGTGTGTGTGTGTGTGTGTGTGTGTAGCATTATTTATGTGAATCTATTTGCATGCAATAGTGTGTGCGTGTGTAGTTGCATGTAGCATACTATTTCTGTGTCAGTGTTACACTGCCTCAGCAATAAATGCAAACCGCCCACACACTGTCTTATTAACACAAATACACACACACACACACACACTGCTGGCCCACTTCTGCTGTATCTATAAAAGTCTCATCGCTTCGCTCTGTTTTGAGCCTATGGCGGCTCAGGAGGGACACATTCCCTATGACTTCAAAGGCAGCAGGAGCTTTCCTGGGCAGAAGTTAATATAGCAGCTCTGTGATGTAGGTCAAATGAATATCTATGAGATGGAGAGGAAACGTTTACGCCGCAAGCTGGAAATGACGTTGAAGTCAGTGGGAGGTGGCAAAGAGAAATACCCTGATATCTGCAGTACAAGAAGACTGTAGAAAAGATCCTTAATGTCTGATATTTAGAAACTGAGCATTTTATGTCCAAATCAAAATGCAATATGATGCCGTGAGAGAGCATCACAGACCAAAGGAGTCCAGTGAAAACAGATTTAGGCTTCATGCATGAATGAATGGATTGTCATATATGAATGGGATTTCACTAATTTCCTGAATGATAGAAGGATTTTTGAAGTGATTAAACTCCATACAATACATTTCATAAATTAATTAATTACATCTGTGATCCCACTGAAATACTTTAATTACATCATGATTAATTTGTTAATTGTCTGGTATTGTAAGAGGAAAGAAATTAGGGATTATAGTGATAGTGTCCAAATAAATGAATGAGTTTCATGTTCTGCTTTGCATTTGCCAGATAAACGCAGTGTTTTAGAGCAACACATATTTGTATTATTTTACTGTTGCTTCTTTCTATTACACTGCCCCCTTTGCTGCTGCTACACTGCAAATTTTCCTGCTGTGGGATCAACAAAGGATTATCTTATTTTATCTTATCCTATGTAAACCATGGATCTTATTTTCTGAATAAATTAAAAACCCCATTGGGGAAGTACATCAGAAATCTGTCGAGGGAAACCATGGCAAAGTCCCCTCTGGGATTTAGAACGACAAATTGTAATACTCATACATGCATGGCCATACGTGCATCTCAAGCTCGAGGACACAGTTGAGATCAATAGGTGGTTGGTGCTGTCCTGTTTGAAAAACAAGAAATTAGACAATAGCAACCATTAGAGACCTTTTTAATCAGAATCAGAATCAGAATTCCTTTATTGATCCCCAAGGGGAAATTGTTTTTGTTGCAGGTGTTCCTTACAAGAATACAATTAGAATAAAATTAGAAAAGAAAGGAAAAAAAAAAAAAATATATATATATATATAAACAAAAAAAAACAAAATATATATACTGAGAAAAAATAAACAGAGTGTATACAGAGGATGTGCTTTGTAAATTGAATTTGGTCAAATATGTATCAGTATAATATCAGTATAAATATGTGTGATCTGACAGGCAGATTGGATTTTTAAAAAAGATTTGAAATTTGCCACAAGTAAACCATTAAGACACCTTTGAAAACACTGAGAGTTGGGAGAGTAAACTCACAGTGCTACATTTGAATGTGTGGAAATCAGACATGTGGTCAGCGCCTTGCATTAGCGCACATTGTTATTGTGATGATGAAGTCGTTGAAGACACAGAAGAGGGGGGCAGTGATGATCGTGATGGCTGTGATGATGAAGATGATGATGATAGCTGACACTCTTTAGACAGCTGCTTCAGGCATGTGATATTCTGTTGATAAAGAATGGCACAACATAGTGTCAGCTAGCATTAAAATGCTAATGCTAATTCATGCAGCAGAGAATAATGGCGTAGGACTGGTGTTTTAACATTCCCTGACTACCTGCGTTACCTTGCCGACTTTGGAACATGCTAACACTAACATTCAATGACACATTTTTTGCAGTCATTAAAATGTTGACTTTTATCTTACAGTTCAAATGTTAAAAGTCACTAACAGATGATGTGTTATGTAATGTTTCGTCAAAATTAATCCTCTTGACTTTTTGTTAGATCTCCACGTATTATTTTAACTGTATTTAAGCTCAAGTAAGTGTTACGCAACTCCAGTGTTTGTGCATCACAATTATTCCGTGCTAATGCTAATTGACAATGCTAGATTTATGCAACAGAACATTTTTACATAACGCTGCATTGTAACCTTCCATTACCGCTGCTTTGTATTTATTGTCTTTCACCCATTATAAGTGCTCACAACTACAAGCAAATGAATAACAAACATGTATTTTCATTCAGTCATATTACATGTAACTGACATAGCTGGCTGTTTTGTTATATACCGTTTTATTATTGCATTATAACATTGGCTATTTTAATTTTGTTCTTGCATACATTTTAACACAATAGTTTCTATGTTTTTAATATTATTTATTTTTCCACACACCTTATGTACGCATCTATGAACTGATTTTGTGTCTGTCGGTGATTCAGATATAAGCTTTTCATATGTGATCTGCTGGCAAATTTAAAAACCATCACTGATATTCACGTTTTATATTTAATTCTACGTTATAGTGTGTTTGATGCCTTACTTCTTTTAAATTAGATCCTCCTCTGTCAACCTTAAAAACAGATGCTGACTCCAAACAAGAAGACATAGGCTAGTCATTAAGGAGCTGTGCATGAGCTTATACTGTCAGATTCTCTGCTTCTGCTTGGACAATTTGGGTCTAGTGTGTGTGTGTGTGTGTGTGTGTGTGTGTGTGTGTACACTTCAGGGTGTTTTGGGGGATGCCGATAAGGAGATTGGCTGCTAATCTCTTCCTCGTTCCCATCATCTTCACTTCATTCTGCCCTTTTGCTCGTTCACAATATGCTTCCTGTGTGTGTGTGTGTGTGTGTGTGTGTGTGTGTGTGCGCGTGTGTGTGTGTGTGTGTGTCAGACAACTGGCTTAAGTGGAGCACCTCCACTAAGGCATGCACAGACATTCAGACACTCATGGGAAGTGACTTGAAAGATCACCCCCTAAAACTGACTGCACACTAAGAGTGACAGTGTGCTTGAGAGAGAGATAACGAGTGAATTAGAGAGTGAGACGAGGACAAAACGACGAAGCTAAAAACGAGGAGAAAAACAAATCTGATAAGAAAAGTGGAAAGCCGGGAAGACCGCGTTACATTGAGCGAGTGAGGAGTAGAACGACTGTGAGGAGGGGGCATGAGAGCTTGAGATAAAGAGATCAGTGCCTCTGCATGCAAGTTGGCACAGCAACAGTGCCCCTCCCCCACCCCCGTCCAGCTCTACTTCCCTCAGTCTCCCTCTCATTCCCTCTGTCTCGCTCGGCCAGGGAGGATGTGACAGGACAAGGTAGCATCTTTCACTTTGATTTACCAGCTAGTCAGGGAATGAGGCGCTCGATCAGTTAACGAGTTAGCGAGGTAGTCTTTAAACCAAACAGCCAGTTGCATCAATAACCAGGCAGTCAGCTAGTCTGCTGGTCAGTCAGTAGATTACCAATTTGATTAGTGAGCAAATATGGCTCTCAGTCAAGGCAGGAGTCAGTCAGTCTGTAAATCAGTGCATAACTACATTCGTCAACCTGCAACTCAGAGTGTATGCCGCTGGTCAGATAGTCAGTATTTCTTCTAAATTTACTAGCATTCTTGTTCTATTTATGTCTACTTGCGTTTCTATTTCTACTCTTTATTTTTGCTTCCAGATCTTGTGTTTGTGCCTGCACTCGACTCTGCTGGAATGGCTTTCTGACTGCCTCTGCTCCTCCATCCACCATCCATCCCTCTCTACCGCCTCAGTCAACTCTTTATTTTCCTCACGGCTGATTCTTTTTTGAAAGGCCTGGTGTTTGTGCCAAATCAAACTGAAAGAGAGAGAAGCTGTGATCGCTGATCGTCTCACTGCTGAGTTGTCACAGGAAAACAGACTGGACTTTTTCCCTCTCCAATGTCTCCATCCGCCCTCTAGTTTGTCATTGGCAGCAGCAGAGAAACGCTGGCATTGCTTGCAGTTTGAGTATCTGTGTTGTCTTTGGGACATTTGGATAATCCTCCTTCAGAGAAACAGTAACTGTCTACCAACATGTAGTGTCTGAGCATTAATCCAATGTCATTCCTCTGCAGCCACAATAATACAGAGATGATGATAATGATTATGAGGATGAGGAGGAGGAGCAGATTTTGCGCTGCCGACCAGACACGTCTGATGATTCCTCACAGTTTGGGCTCCTTGGGCAGTGCACCTGTGTCTTGTTGGGACTAACCTTGGGCTGCTGTTTTTTTTGCTTGCACATTATTTCATTTTAGCTCTTCCTTCAATCCATCAGGAATCCATTAGCATGATAAGCAAATTCATCTGGAAGAAGCCTAAAGTGACAGGAGTAATGTGTTAGGACGAATGGCACACAGTCATCTATCAGGACCGGGAACACACTGATACTTTGTCCAGACTTTGCCACCAAAAACTCTGTACTTTTTTTTTTTGAATACGAGATTTTGTAGTTTTGTTTGATGCAAAGCAGACACAGAAGTGTTAGTTGTTTGAGAGAAATCAGCTGACAATAAACAATGAATTCTTGTTGGAGGAATCAGGTAGGTGAGAGGATGAGTGGATGTTAATGACCATGTGTGTCTATAGTATGGACTGAGAGGGAGCGGGTGTTCTGTCTGTCAATCCTTTTGGTTACTATCAACTCACTGGTGTATCATCTCTGTTGCTGTCATCAATGTGTGTGTGTGCGTGCGTGCATGTGTGTGCAGGAGGAGCAGGCTGCCAAGCTAAAGGCAGATAATATCCGAGTCGCCCTGGAGAAGATCAAAGAGGCCCAGGTTAAAAAGGTGAGTCAAGAACACACACACACAAGAAAGAGGGTACAGATATATGTGTTGTGTGCATTTGTGTGAGTGCGTGTGTGCATGTGTGTGTGTCTGACTGACCGACTGCAGAGCTGTGCATGTGCTGGTTGGTATATATGTCTGTATCTGGCACGTGTCCAGCGGACTCAGTTTTCTGGGTCAGGTCAGTGTTACTCCACATTGAAAGTGCTGGTCAATAACAGCTGGGGTCAGCACACACACACACACACACACACACACACACACACACACACACAGAGCACTCAACATAATGACCAGTGCAAGTTAAGCCCCAATCCCGCACACAGACGCAGAGAGAGAGAGACTGGATTAACAACCTGGATTTGTTACACAGAGACAGATTTCCAGCTACCTGTCTGTGTGTTTGTTGAGTCTAATCGTCTGTATGTTGATCCTGCACAAAGCTCCAAAAAAGTGACAGTGGATCTTTCTGTCGCTGCACTGTCTCTCTCTCTCTCTCTCTCTCTCAAACACAATGTGCTGTGATAATGTGTGCAACTTACATATACTTAAGACATCAAACAGTTCATGGAAAGTTGAATCGCTTTAAAATTAGTGCATTAAATATGTATCAAATGCACAATCACGTCTATACACCACTGTTCAAAATTTAGGATTCAACAGTTTTATCTGTTTTTCTTCTGTCCTTCAATAATGGCTATCTTTTTTCCATAAAACAGTATAAATCAGACTCTAAATGTATTATTTGCATTTGAAATAGCTTGAGCTCCAAAAGAAGAAGTATTAAATGATTAAAACATACAGTTGACGTCTTCACAGTGTTTGCCTGACAAAAAGAGGATACTAGTTTTTTACTAGTTTTTCCCCCAAATCCACTTAAATTTTCAATTTGTTTTCCAGTCCGGAAAAGTGTACATGACCCTAGATCATTACTGATCATTACTGATCATTACTAATCTTAACTGATCATTACTGATCATTGCTGATTACTGATGACTGTTTTTCTGTCAGCCCTCTTGACATTTAGAATAGGTATAAACAGAATAGGTATAAATTCTGTGATCCAGTAGTGCTAACCCAAGGCTAACCTTCTATTTCTGTTTTGAAGTTTTAAGAATAGCTTTGATAATTCCAGCTTGTTATAGACATTGTTGTGCACTTGATACTGAAACAGGAACCTGTTCCTAATTAAATCTGTACAAGTTCCATGCAAAGCTTCTGATTTCTTTTACTAATGACAGGTGATGTCTTTTATTCTTATTTAACTGTTGCTCAGGGTTATCTTCATCTCTGTCTGCCCTTTCATTTGTCACTCTGGTTAAATTATTACATGTGTTTTGTTTTCCGTGTACACAACATTGTTGTTGTTTTTTGTAAATCCTTCATACAAAATAACATTAATTTATTAAGAGAACTTTCTATACATGCAGACAATATGCACAAACCAAGGTGACCTCATGATGACTTTAGCAACAAAATTTGACAATAAAAATGTAAATGGTCTTTTTCTCTCTTTCTTTCTCGTAGCTGGTGATTCGTGTCCATTTGTCAGATGAGAGCTCAAAAACCATGATGGTGGACGAGAGACAGACAGTCAGACAGGTATGACTGACTCACATTACACTTATAGTAAAGACACAATAATAGTAATGTAGCAGAAACAGTTAAGTGACAAGCAGAAGATGTCACAGTAGAAGTAATAGTAGCTGTGCCAGTAATAATATTTGCAGTAATATTCTTAACAATAATACTACCATATTTCCTAAAATACTGACCGGAGCCTTTGAAGCAGGGTTGTATTAGAGACAGGCCTTAATTTCAAATTCTGTTCATTCAATAAGTATAATTGATCATATTTAGGTATGAAGCCTCGTTTTGATCCACTTAGGGTTAATACATGACAGTTTAAACGTATGTAATGGCACTTCCTGTATCTATTTCAAATTAAAAGCCCTCTAGCGTTTCACTGGACAGAAACCCTTCAGTCAAAACTCATTGACTTGAAAGGTTCCCATACAAACTTGAAATATAGCTACTGCCATGTGGCAGTTTACGTTACTACAAAAAAAACTTTGGTTGAGATATTAACACACATAACCCGCTGTGACTGAAATTGGATAACACTTAAAATGACAACAACACAGTGTTGAAAATAGCATGATTATATTATTGAACTTATTAAATTAAAGCAATGGAAATATCATGCATGCAGATAATGTGACAGCAACTAGGAGTTTATCCACCTTTGTTTTTTCCTCTGCCTTTAATTTTCAACACCCAGCTTTTATTTGACAACTATTTTTTTTTTATTTGAGGAAATATGGTGGTACCATTTGTAAGATTAGTCAGTAGTTCTAGTAGTAGTGTCATAAGCTGTAGTGCTAGTAGTTGTGTTGTTAGCAGTACTTCTGGCATTTGAAATTGTTGTGTAATTTACAGTTTCATAAGCAGCAGTAGTAGTACTAGTATCATTAACAGTAGTAGGTACTAGCATCATAAGCAGCAGTAATAGCGCCATTAACCGTGGTAGCGTTGTTAGTGCAGTGTTAAGTTCACAGTCTCTCCTCTTCTTCAGGTTTTGGACAGTTTGCTCGAGAAATCTCACTGTGGTTACAGTCCTGACTGGTCATTGGTGGAAACCATCAGTGAGCTGCAGATGGGTGAGCATGCACAAAACACACACACACACACACACGCAGACAAACACTGCTTTGTTCTATTAACTACTAAAATACTCCGTAGATACATAGTTATTGCTGGCTGTTAGATCTCAGCAGGCAGTTGGACCAGACCAGCTCTTCACAAGTTCAACCACAACCAAAGTCAAGATCTATACATATATATATATCATATCATATCATATCATATCATATCATATCATATCATATCATATAATAAGGGTTTTACACCCCACAAGCTATTAATACATATGCTTTTATGTCACTGGCCCAGAGTGAGAAGAGGTTCATTTAAACAAATAGCATATTTCACATGATTCAGTGAATTAGTAATTCTACTTGGATGAGCTAGCTTTAGAAATATGTTTATGTGTAGTATAACACCTTGGCCTTCCATTTTTGGAGTGCTGTTGTAGCTTAAAATACTGCAGTGACTTCAGTGTTCATACTGTTGAGTCATTTCTGTGTTGAAATTGCTAAAGATGTTTTGTAGCAACAGAGTGAAGTCATATCTGATGGTTTGCTAGCTTAGACAGAAAAACCTTTTGAGTGATGCAGCCTGATTTAGTTAATTACTAGTTTGCCACAAACGTGGAGTAGTGTGTCCTATTCCAGGTTTCCTGGGGTGTTCAAGGAAAGGCATTGTTGAGTACATGTGTGTTTGTAGTCAGTAACATTGTGTCCACCACTTACTATCACACAGCACAGATCTTCAGTCATAAAGATGCAAGCACACACACACACACATACACAGACACACACACACCACACCTCCTTTGGGGAGCAAGATGTGTGTTTGCCAGCACACACTGTACTACAAGCTTCAAGTCCACTTAACACTCTTTGACAAACACATACACACACACACACCCACACAGAGTCTTTATGTAGGTCCGGTGCAATGATGCGTGTGACCTAACCTACATCTTCAGGGCTTCTGCTGAACAGCCAGTCAGCATCGTTATGAAAGAGAGAGAGAAGGTAAAGTGTAGCTCGTTCTGCCACGTTCAGCTGAACATAAACCTTTCTTCATTTACACAAATCTATTCCACATGTGTCTCTAAAAACTGGGCTGAAGGCCAGGAAGATTTAAATTGGCCCCTGTGTTAATTAAGGTAAGAATAAGTTGTGTGCGTAGCCACAGGAGACAAACCCTTCGACAAAACCCCCTGCACACACACACACACACACACACCAATGCCACTAGCACCACCACCCTGCTGAGTGCCCTTTGGCAAGAGACTGACTTCCTGTCAGATCATAACCTCTGCCCTCTCACTGCAGGCTGGCCTCACACTGTACCCTGCAGAAAATGACACCATCACATAATAGTGTATAATAATAATCTCATAAGAATAATTATTTTCATTTTCATTGTTATTAGTAGTAATAGTCATAGGAGTAGTAGAAGCTGTAGTATTTGCTGTTAGAACAGTAATAGTGCTGATTTTTTGTTCCAAGTATTAATTTCCCATATGAACTAAATACATCTGGCCCCAAATAAAAAAGGCACTTTTTGTTAGTGAGGTCAACACAGTAGTCCACAAATTCAATGTGGGTCACAGCTGACATGGTTTTGTCCATTTCAGCCCCCAGAGGAAAACATCTGAAAGCCACTGAGAGCAGCTGGGGTGTGAGACAGAGTTTGAAAGAGAGGGAATGAGGGCAGCAGACTGCCACGAGACATGCTGCCTCTGGGTTATGAGCGGGGAAAGTCTCTGCAGCGACAGGCCTCTTCATTTTCCCATTCCCAAGCAAATTAGAATCTGTGCTGAAAAATCACAGAAAGCATCATGGAAACATTGAGTTAACTTGAAATTCTACACCAGTTGGAGGCTGAACCTTGAAGACCTGTTTGAAGCAGTTCACCTGAAGATTACGGGTGAATTCAGCACCTAAATCCTGGGCAGGAGTCACCTCTGAATGGTTAATGATAATCATGGCTAGCACTGTGGTTAATGCTAAAGGACATTCCAAAATTAGAGAAACTATTTTTCTGAATCCCCAAAAATCTGATGATACATAATAGAATAGAATAGAAACACACTGACTTAACCTACAGAACACATATATGTAATATGTGAATCATAAATTGTGCATTCATTCATTGCTGTATACTTGGCTGTACCTGCTGACTGATAACAGGTGTATGTCACTGATTTAACTCAGAACTAACTAAATATTGAATTCACTCTGGACAGAGCGGATTTTCGAGGATCATGAGAACCTGGTGGAGAACCTGCTGAACTGGACCAGAGACAGCCAGAACCGCCTGATGTTCACAGAACGTATCGAGAAGTATGCTCTGTTCAAAAACCCACAGGTGAGATGCAGACACACACGTAAACTTATCAGAGGGTTCACCAAAAGGCAGCTTGTATAATGAAAAAAATCCATGTGTTTTTAAATTGCTAATCAGATGTCTTTCTGTCTCTCTTGTCCCTTCTGTCTCATACCTGCTCCCTGTGTGCTACAGAACTATTTGCTAGGGCGGAAGGAGACATGTGAGATGGCTGAAAGAAACAAAGAGGCACTGTTGGAGGTTAGTTTGTTTGCTTCTCTTGTACATAGCTGCTTCCTCAAATGCATCTTCACCCAGGAATGCTAGTACTCTTCTAAACAGATGCTCTTTGTAGGAGAGATGCAAATATCAGCCAGGAAAGTGAACACGATTTTAACTAGGGGTAGTTTTGTTTAGTCTCAAGTCTGGTGACCCCTGAGCCTTTGTCTCATACCTCGTTCAACCCAGCGGAAGGTATCTTGGGAGCTACCATCCAGATTGACCAATGACCTGTTTTTTAAGCCACCGTGGCTTTGCTCACTGTCATCGTGGACGTTTTTGTTACAAATACTGACTGCTGTTTCAGTATTATTCACCACTCTGCATTTAGCTTAATAGCAATGTAGAAATATATTATATTGGCATGAATGTCAGAAAATCAGTGAAATCAGATTATCTGAGTTTACCTGAATTAGTAGAGGATCTAGAAAACAAACCTGTGTCATGCTGGTGAATAATTGTTCATTATGTGGTTGCACAACAAAATGCGCTCATATTGTAAATTGTTACTGGTGAAAATGTGATTTAGGCTGAAACTGAACTGAACAAGTAACAACAAGTATCTGTTGTTTCTTTTTGTGTGTGTGTGTGTGTGTGTGTGTGTGTGTGTGTGTGTGTGTGTGTGTGTGTGTGTCAGGAGTGTTTCGGCGGCAGCTCTGTGTCTGTCCCTGAGATGGAGGGAGTGTTGTGGCTGAAAGAGGATGGGAAGAAGTCATGGAAGAAACGCTACTTTCTGCTGAGGGCTTCTGGCATCTACTATGTTCCCAAGGGAAAGGCCAAGGTGTGTTTAATGACAATAAGCTGAGAGGGCAATGTGGAGGAAAAACACAGCAGGATTTTTTTTTTTTTTTTTTCATGAAATGGAAAAAAACATACTTGAAATTCAATGTGTGTGTTTGTGTAGGCATCCAGAGACCTGGTGTGTTTTCTCCAGTTGGATCATGTTAATGTGTACCACGGTCAGGACTACAAGAGCAAGTACAAGGCTCCTACAGACTACTGCATGGTGCTGAAGGTACACTCTCACACACTCTCATATACATACATGTACACACAGGAGTGATGAGGTTTGGAATAAATTACCACTGTCTGGTTTGTGGCATTGTAGTCTTCCAAAGCCACCTAGTGGTGTAACAGAGTAGTGACACCTCTGTTTCATCAAAAAGAGATAATGGATAGAACAGTAATGGTTTTGAATTGATGATGTTCATACTGCAGTGGTTTGTTTTTTTAATTTCAGCTACATATATTTTTGAGTGTTTGTAGAAGCAATAGTGACCAGACTTGTACTAATATTACTGGTAGTAATTCAAAAAGTAGTAGTAGTAACACTACTAGTAAACATAGTAACACACTTTGTGTGTTTATGTAGCACGGTCAGATCCAGAAGAAGTCTCAGTACATCAAGTACCTCTGCTGTGATGATGTCAGAACCCTCCAACAATGGATCAACAGTATTCGCATCGCCAAGGTAGTAACATGTATCATATGCTGAAGTCTGATCCTGTAGAAGCACTCTCCATGCTGCATTGTGCTCACTACAGTAAATGTCTTGTTTGGTCATTTTTGTGTAATTGCATATCTGCCTAAAGCTGTTGTCTGTCTGTCTGTCTGTCTGTCTGTCTCTCAGTATGGGAAGCAGCTGTACATCAATTTCCAGGAGGCAATGAGAAGGACGGAGGCGGCCTATGATTGGTCCTCCCTCTCTTCTTCCTCCATTAAGTCAGGATCAAGCTCCTCCAGCCTTCCAGGTCTGTCTGTCCACTTGGGCTGAGATCATTCTTTGTCAAGTTCAAAGGCCAAATGTTTGATTTTTAGAGATTTTCTACAGGTTATACAAAAACAGAAAAATTGAATTTGATATTAATAATATGCATCAGTAAATAAATATCAGTAAATATCAACAAGTCAAAAGAAGAAGCGTGATCAGTAGTAAAAGTTAAATGAAACATACCTCTGCTTATGTGTCCACACTCCAGAGTCCCAGTCCAACCACTCCAGCCAGTCAGACAGTGGTGTATCAGAGATGACATCATCAGGCCACACCCGCTCCCAGAGTGTTGTCAGCTCCATCTTCTCTGATGCCTGGAGGAGAGGAACACAAGGAGAGGTGTGAACACATACAGACACTCTGCCCTGTCCTTTCTGGTCTTTGCCATGTTTACCTGTGAACTACATTTCCCAAATTTCCTTTCTGCTTCCCTGCCAGCGCTCTAAGGTGAAGGGACGTATGCCAGTTCCTCTTTGTGCAGGAGGAGGAGGAGGGAGTGGAGGTTAGACAGGAAGTGATGTAACAGGCATGGTAACAGTTTGGCTGCAGCCTTTAAAATGCTAAGCTGTTTGTATTGATGCTTTGAAGTGACCTTTGACCCAGTTTGTATTCCCATCAGCAGCTTAGACAACCTGTGTCCACCATGTGGTGCTTTAGATAGAAAAAAAAGGCATAGCATAATTCTTGATCTTCGCAGTAACACTTCCTGTTACATTAAGTGACTGAACATAAACACACTACATTCACATCAAACCCTCATCTGATGCTGCGTATTCATTGGTGGTCAAATTTCTTTGAACGATGAAACCCAACTTTTGCCCCCCTCACTCTTCACAATATAACAAATCCAAATGTTAGCCATAGAGCAGTGCAATTATATTTTA
The DNA here is from genome assembly GCA_037975065.1 of Chaetodon trifasciatus. NCBI lineage: Eukaryota > Metazoa > Chordata > Actinopteri > Chaetodontiformes > Chaetodontidae > Chaetodon > Chaetodon trifasciatus. Next base: position 2,272,988 of record JBBMOE010000041.1, read on the forward strand.
AAATATATATTTGATATGGGATATATTTGTTTTGCTAGATCTTGCAGGCGTTCTAATCCATTGTTAGTCAGAATTTAGCTGACCTGGAATGCAAGCTTTCAATGTCGATTCAAATATTTCAGGTGACTGGTTCAAATCTATTAATGATTTTGGACATTATTAATCCAGAAAGAGTTCATTATTCAGCTGTTTTTTAACCCTCTGTGTTAAATTATGTATGTCACAAGTATTTCCACCAGTGTTAAATTGTACAAATCTAAGGAGGCCGAAAAACATACACAACACAATAGTGTTATGTTCTCCCAAGCAGCAAAACACTGGGCTGTGCCTCTGGTGTCTCTGGTGTTGCTCTTTACTTAAGGGGGATATTTACAACTACTGATGATGTGCAGTACATTAAATCAGGATGAACTAAGACAGAAGCTCAGCAGCCACCAACACAAACACAAATCGTCAAATCACTTTGTTGTATATGATTGTTATATTTATTATATGAAGCTTTTCATGTCATGACAAGTTTCAGGTGAACTTTGTATAGAAATGGCTGCAGCTGAACTGTTGATTTGTTCTAACCTTGTGGTGTGATGGAATGTCCTAACCAACAAATAAAATTTAGGGCACAATTAGGCACTCTTTTGTCACATTTTAGATCCAGATTACAACCTATTTGACCCAGTTTTAAACCAGATTGTAACCTGATAAACGCTGTTTGACACCGCAACCTTTCAGACAGTTTACAGAACAGTTCAGAGCCTGTTTGACACCACTGAAAGACAGTCTGATAGGGGCTGTTGCTCTGTCATTTGGCATCATAGCTGCTGTTTAGAATGGGTCCAGATAATCCAGAAGTGGCAAATAACAAACACGGGTTCATCTGAACTGTAGCCACACTGCAGCTAAATTGGATGTATGATGACATTGCTTTAAGATCAATTCCACAGAAGTTTCTGAGGAACACAACATTATTGGTGTGTATTTAAATGTCTGAGGACACAGAAATTGGATTTTAGTCCCATACACACAGGTTTAAACCTGAACTAAACCATTAAACTGAAGCTAAGCTCATGGACGGCAACCCCCCTCAGTTTAGAATTTAAATCTGTTAAGCACTTTGCCTCGTTTTTATAAGCTCAACAGTTAAGAGAATGGCCAGATAGATGGACCTTAGCTGATGTTACCTCCTTCACTTGCAGCTGCCAATGAAATTACAAAGCTCTAATAAATGTAACATCGAGCTGATTGTTGTAGGACAGTGTTTTGACAGTGGGTGAGAAAATTTCATGCTCTGGTTGCAATTGACCTTAATCTATGTTCCAATGGAAGTTTCAGTAGCCGTGACTGCACTGGTTGGCTGTTTGATTTCTTGCATTTTGTTCTTGCATCTTCTTATATTGTTTGGGATCAGAGGACAGTGGTAGAGTTGCTTTTCACTTGTTATAATTTTGTCTCTCTTCTTCCCTCTCATTTCTCTTGTGTCTCTTCACCCCCACTGCTTCTCACTGCCTCTATGCTCCCTCTTCTTCTCACATTCTTTTCTCTTTGCTTCCCTTGTTCTCTTGTTCCTTCTTTTTTGTCTTCTTCTCTCCCTCTTCTCCATTCTCTCTCCAGATGATGAAGATCGACCCTATCAGTAGGCCTATCCCTCTCCAGATACCTTCCCTCTCCCCACAGCCTCTCCCTGTCTCTCAGCCTCAGACCCCACCCTCTCGGACCAGCTACACTGACGGCCTCATCCCATCTGATGATTCCTCCCCATCACCGCCCTCACCTCCTCCACCTCCGCCTCCTCCCCCCATTGCAAGTGTGGCCCATCAGCCAACACCTACCTCCTCATATATTAAGTACAGCACACTGGCTCGCCTACAGAACCAGAGCCAGCCCAGGACACAACCGGCAGGAGCCGCCCCACCTTCCCTTCCCATCCAGTTCAGCAAACCCAGCTACAATACCCTCCCAGCTGTTTACAGCACCTCTCCTCAACTACCACCATCTCCTCCCCCTCCTCCTCCACCTGCAGCGCCGGCTCCAGGTTCAGCTATGGCTGCACTGAAATTTGGTCCATCAAGCCCTTCTGCTCTCCCACCCCCACCCCCACTGGAGGAGGAAGTGCAGGAGGCCTACTACCTCCCACCTCCTCCGCCGGAGAGCCAGGAGACCAATGGGTTGCCTCTGCCCCCACCTCCAGAGACAGTCCTTAGCTCCTGCACTCAACTCTCCAACAAGGGCCTCCAGCAGTTCCTGGCACAGAAGTTTCCCAACATGGTGTATGACTTTAGCCCACCAGTGACTGAAGATCATTCTCCTCCCCCACCTACAGCTGAGCTTTCTCCTCCTACCTCCCTGCAAGTCCTCCAACCTCTGTCCCCCAATGCACCCCCTCCTGCACCTCCCAAAACCTTCACTGGTGGTTTTCCCCCTCAAACTGCTCCCAAACCCTCAGGTCCATCTTCCCTCCCAATTGCCCTCTCACCTGTGTCACCAACACAGCCACATAGCAGCCACGGGCCAGTTAAAAAGCAGCAAAGTTTCTCAACAGGACATTCCCCAAATCAGCCACCTCCCACTCTGCCAAAGCAGCACAGCCTCTCCTCCAAAAACCTTGCCCTCTCTCCCTCTTCTTCCTCATCTTCGGTCTCCATTGCGGCGGCTACCTCCTCTTTGGTCAAACAGATTGTCAATCAGTTCCCTGGAAATTCTGCCCCTTCCTCTCTGCCTGCCTCCAACTCCATAGAGGGATCTAAGTTCAGTGCTCCTCAGTCTCCTCCAGCAGTCAAGGCCAAACCAAAGTGGCAGCCAGGAGGCATTGTGGCTCCTCAGTCCCCAGAGTTCCCTCCACCTCCTCCTGACAGCTCCCTAGGAGATTTCCCTCCTCCTCCCTCTTCATCCTCCTCCAAGACAGGCTCTCCAATAAAGAAGTCGCCTTCGACCTCGTCCACAGGTTCCACCAAGCGAGGGCCTCCACCAACCCCACAGAGAGCGTCCTCCATCCGCTCATCAGGTGAGACCCAGGATGAGAGGCCAAAGAAGGTGGAGAGCCTGGTCAACAAATTTGGCCAAGCTCCTCAAACAGGTACCTCATCCAGCTCCTCATCAGTGACTGGGTCTCCATCAAAAGATTCAGCCTCGCTTCCTGCTCCCCTCCCTAAGCCAGGCAAGTTGAACTTGGCAAACCTCCCATTGGCACTGCAGGGGCTGCAAACAGGCCAGCATCATCAGCCATCTGAGTTCCCATCCCCCCCTCCCCCACCTCCCCCCTCCCAGCCACCTCATGTAGACTCATCACCTGACTACTTCCCACCTCCCCCGAGTGACTCTGAGCTGTTCCCTCCTCCTCCCCACCCATCAGAGTTCCATCACCCCCCAAAGGTCGCTGTGGTGAACCCCCAGCCTCAGATGCAGCCATCTCAGCAATCGGCAACCTCCTCCTTGTCGTCATCATCATGGAAACAAGGCTCACTGAAGAAGGGCGCAGTTCCTCCTCCAACACTGAACCGACGGGCCAGCAACACAAAACAGTATGACAATACAACTTCAGTGCCCCTCTCGCCACCTCCCCTGTCTCAGACCCCACCTCCCTCCCTGTCCTCTTATTCTTCCTCTTCCTCTCCTGTCCCCCCCACCTCCCCAAAAGCAGTGGGGCCAGGCTCCCTGGCACTAAAGCCTCTCTTCCTGGAAGACCTCAATCGCACCCTTAAGAGGAAGTCAGTGTCCCGCCATGGTTCGCTCACCTCTTCGCACCTCATCTCCTCCTCTAAGATGGAGCCTGTGGGCACCATGGACGACATGGCACTCCTCCCACCTCCTCCCCCTGAGCTCCTGCAGCAGCAGCAGCAGGGTGTCCGAGGACACTCCCAAACTTTGTCTCGCCACCACACACACTCCCACTCCACCAAACATGCCAACATCTCAGGCTATGCAACGCTGCGGCGAGGCCCACCTCCCGCGCCTCCAAAACGGGACCAAAGCACCAAACTGACCAGTGAGTGGTAGGGAGTAAGGACACTGGGTGGAGCCTAACGAACTGAATGGATTATTTAGGTCTCATCATTCCTCCAGAGAAGAAGTACTCAATGTCTGTCTTGACTTGTCCGTCTCTCCTCATCCTAAACCATCCACCCTTGGATTCCGCGTAGTAGCAAGCCGTCTTTCCGACTCTTAATCTCAGAATATGATTGTTCCTACTATCCTCATTATTATTATCACCCTCATCATTGCTATCATACCAATACATGTTTAATCCAATGACATGAGTAAAAATATATATATGTATATATATCTGTATACAAGCAAGCCAGAAAAAGTCACCTATCAAGCTTTTTTCACAATGTCTGTGCAGCTTTGCATTGAAATATACAGAAGACGAGACTTGATCGACAACAGCAACAGAGACAATTTGCTGCAAAATAACTGGTACTGCATGGAGCCGCGGCAATGGAAGTAGCGTTACCGATGAAGGGAAGGAGTGATCAATGGAAGGAACAACAGATGCAAAAGTGGGATGTTGTGTTAAGAAATGTATGTTGTGAAACAGGGGGTGGAGCAATGCCATTTATGTCAAACTTTTTTGTGTGTGTTTTATATAAGATTATTTAATACTGGAAAGATATGTTGTTATTATTATAATTATTTGAAGTTTTTAAGAAGTGTCAAAAGAGAAGGAGTTTGACTGGACATGGGTCTGTAAGTGTTGATCCGGGTTACCAAACTAGTATACAGCTTGTTTTACTGAGATTAAATTTGGACCATTTTATCAAATCATATTTCTTTAAACTTAGAGCTTCATGGCTGATTGGTTGGTGACTCCAAGGGATAAAACGTAATTCTTAAAACAAATAGTTCTCATAATTTATTTTGAGAATCAGACAGTCTGTCCTCAGATTACAGATGTTTTGAAATGCTAACCGGTTTGAAATCAGATTACATCACACAATATTACATATTATCGCACAAGAAGGACCTATACACCAACTGGTTCACACATCTTCCCTTACCTCTGTAAAGTTAGATGTCTTGAAGGATATAAGGTAAGGTAAGGAAATAGTTTGCACATTTAGATCCATGTGTCCTTCATCCCAGTTGTCCAAATAAGACATCCAAATTTAAAAGTAATATAGATCATTTTCTCACTATCAGGCCTGACCCGCAGAGACTCCACCAGAACCCCCTTTAATCTGAGCTCATCTTAGCCAGTGAGTCAGTCAGCAACAACAAACCAATTTGGGCACATTTTAGTGGCAGACTTGATTCCCACCTTCTTTCAACAAACTCTAAAAACTATTCTGTTAATTCATCAGTCAGTCAGCTTTGCAGCTAGTCAGTTAGGCCATTGTTTGCAAGTAAACCAAGCATCTAGTCAGCTGCAATGATCTCAGTCTGAAAGAAGGGACTCATCAGTCAGTCACTTGCTTGTCATCTTAGTAACTGGTCAGTCAGTCGTCTAGTTAGTTATTTAAGGTGTGTGTCCACATACGGTAGCATCTTATATGATCAGAAGCCCAAGGGATCCACGGAACAAGTGCCTGAAAAACCAAACTCTCTCCTCACAGGTGTGTGGTAACATCATACCCTGCAGAAAAACCTTGACTGTAACTTCTGTGATGTCGGCCATTAAACTTCGGCCATTTTGAAGCTAGGAGTTGAGGTTTACCATTCACACACTGCCATCTTTGTCAGCTACTGCAGCCAGAAAATCCAAATTTGAGCAAAAAGGAAGCCTGGGAGGAGCTGATGTTGGACAACAAGCAGCAACTGACATGGCTGAGAGTAGAAGGCTGAGATAACAGGCAGGCTTGAGAACATACCCCTTGTTAGGCCTTAATTTCTAATTAATGAAACAGTGATTCTGAAAATAACCATGACAGCAATTACAGAATCCTCCTGTCAAGTTATTTTATAGTTGTAACCTTCATGTGCTCCCATATCCAGTTATAATTCTTTATTTCTTACTTGGGGTAATTTTAGTGTTTTGCATCTGTTTCTGCTGTGTAAACAATAAGATTGTTTTGTTGTTTAAACTGTAATCTCCAGCCTCCTCTGCAATGATATTTAGGAATGTGTGACAAACGGAGCCTCTGAGTTTTTATTTTGCCAAATTCAACCAAATTTTAAACTAATATTTGGAATTGAAGCCATTAGGTAATTAATTTATTAGTCAATTGACGGGAAAGTATTCTGCAACAAGTTTTAGAATTATTGAAGTAATGTTTTTAACGAAATGCATCTCATATCTTAGTATTTACTGATTTTATTAGTCATCTATGATGGTTAACTGAAAACCTTTGGGCTTTGGATTCTTGTTTGGACAAAATGATCATTTTAAAATATGTCAATCTGGGCTCTGGGAAATGATGCAGATTTTTCACTACTTTCGTCCTGAGTGTACTGACCTTAAGTGCTCAGAGATTCCCTACACAAAGAAAGAAGAGCACTCTTAAAGAAATGAAAAACAGACCCTGGTGCCAGGAGGCACTTTCAAGCACTATAAAAAGCAGTGGCACTTAGAGAAAGATGCCTAATAGATCCATCCTGAGTCACTTTGATAATTAGCTATCTAATTAGCTAGTCAGTATATCATTTAAGACAAGTATGATGGTGGTTTTTAGTAACATTTTTGGAAAAAATGTTGTCTGTCAGTTAGTTAGGTAGGTAGTCATGATAGTGTTTTTTTCAGGGGAGCGGCTACATCAGATTAGTGACTAGTGACCTAGTCATTTAAGTTAGCTAGTCTGTTGCTCTCGAGAAGCATCCCGTTTTTATCTGTGTCCAGATCAGCTGATAAAGGCTTCCTAAAGATACAGTTTTTACACTTTATGTGCAGCTGAACCTAGGTCTGTGTCTACCTTACTGTTTCTATCATCCTTGCAGTTCCTAGATAAACATTATCTGCGTGACATGTCAACACCAGTGCAACAGCTCTGCCAAAAATTTGACATTACTACTACAGTTTTGGTTTTTAATGTGCAATTTTTAAGTTAAAGGATAATTATGATTACAAAATTATTTCAATTAGTTTTAAATCAAATTTGTCTGTTTTTTGATATTGTTGAAGTGGAGATTTCACCCCTGAGAAGTACTTCCTGTGTCCACTGCCCTGCAGGAAATGAATCACTAGGCCTACATCATGGTTTATTTCAGTGACTGAAGAACAGCATACAGTTTAAAACTGCTGAGTGAAATGTGTTGCTCAGAGACACCCAGCAGAGCACATGCCTGTTATTGGTGTCAAACCTGCATTTCAAATAAATAAGAAACATGAATCAAACTGAAGTGCAAATCCTAGAGTTTTTACACAGGTCAAAGATGACTTTAAAGTGTTATGGATGGGTTTCAGGTATTGAGAACGCTTGGGCAGAGGTATGGCATCACTCTGTGTGTTTGAGTCACTGTGAACTTTGTTGTCTTTGTGATGTTTGATGATGCATGCAGTGGTGCAGTGAGACCGAAGCTCCTGACAGCATTCTGTACATCACATTAAACCAAAAAAGTCACACTGTCAGCCTACTCCACTCGGTGAACATGAAAGAACTGTTTCAAATTTGAATTTGTGAGGCTACCTTTAAACAAGGGAAGTTCAGTCTATGATATGCTTGGCTTTCAAGTAGTTTAATTTGTGGGAAAACTTGCTAACAAAGGTGGATGTTGCTTTGTGTTTTAAATACGATGTGTGATTTTGTTTTAATTGAATTTTAGTCCGTGTTTAGGAACAAGAAGAGTAGACAAAAGTTCTTTTTTTTAACTGAAGTTGTTTTCTCCAACATTTAAAAGAACCTGAATGTCACTACTCTGAGCTATCAGAAATTCTAAAGTTACAAAGTGGTGAATGCAATAGAAATGGATTGTGCAAATGGACTCTCACTCGAAGGCACCATACCAAGCAGAAGGTTACAGCTTAACGGTTAACAGTCAGACAAACTCATTGTGTCTATAATTCTCAGTAAAGATTTGTGTGAGGCATCAAAAAAACAAGGATCACCTCCTGTTTTCTTGCCCAGACGCTTATGTTAAATAAAATGTTCAAACCAAGATCATGTTGTGGAGCTATGGTGTCATAAATGGGAAAACACTCTAATATTGATGCATTCTGGGGACCCTGTCAAAAAGGAGAAAACACTGAGAAACAGTATCTGAACGGACATCAGAATAGACACTTTCACCAGTCACAGTAGGGAAAGCACAGGTCTTACTAATAACTAGAATTCCTGAAGAAAATGCTGTGTGGATGCTGAGAGCTGAAAAACATTTGGCAACATTGCTGGAAATGCAGAAAAGTGAAATTCCCTGAAAACTTTATTGCTAAAATGCATAACACTGCACTGCTGAAAAAGTGAGGATGGAGTAAGAGAAGAAAATGTACGAGGGGAGGACGGAGAGTTCGAGGAGGGAAAGAAGAGACAAAAGAGGAGGAAGGAGAGAATGATGAGGAGGATGATCTGATGAAGACAAGCTGTGTGTGTGTGTGTGTGTGTCAGAGTTCAGAACAGAGGAACAAACTGATTTAATGGTTTAATAAGATAAACATCAGCTGTGTGTAACTGCAACTATCTGAAAAGAGCGAGAACAACCACTCAAACGAGTCCCTCATTCAAAATGTGTAGGTCACCACTGAAGTGACTCCGTCAGCATCCTCAGGTGCTGCTCGTGACGTAGATGTGAAGTTTGTGTGGATAAAGTGAAAAAAATCATAGTTTCAAAAGTCTGAGTTTTTGCCTCGGACGTGAAAGGTAAATAACACGGCAGTCAATGAGAGTTGAAGAGCACAGATTTGAAAATGAAGTCTTGATTGTTTTAAAAAGCTCATTTTCTGAAAGACGACAAGTTTTCCTTTTCATTAGAGTGAAACTTGTGGGAGTAAGAGTAAGCTGAAGAGAAGTTATTTTGGGAGATTTTACAGCTCCTGTCCACTCTGGCGATGATGTCACCCACTTTAACTGCAACATTCCATCCAATACACACCCATTATAAACTCAGAAAAGATGGTAAAAAAAAGGCATAAAACTTAAACTGTCATTTAAAAAAGTATAAAAGATTTGAAAACGTTGAATACAGGTTGAAAAGTTTTAAGTCTCGTGAACGTTTTAAAGTTTGAATGAGGCCTGAAGCTGAAAGTATGCTGAAGTAGTAGCATTTCAAATTGGAGTGGGTTTGAAGAGGAGTTGAGGATTTCTCCATTGACTTACATGCTCTCTGCAAAACCTGCCTGTGTACTCCTCCTTGGAAAAAAATAAAATTAAAAGTCATTAACCAAGTCTTGGATGACTGCAGGGGAAGCAGAGAGTCCAAAAGGCATCACCAGATACTCAAAATGCCCCAGAGTTGTATTAAATGCAGTCTTCCATTCGTCCCCCTCTTATCCTCAGCAGGTGATAAGTGGTCCGGTTTAGTAAAGACAATGGCTCCCTGAAGAGGTTCATGATGTAAGTCTCCATGGTCTGCCTTTCAGGGCGTGACAGGTTGTAGAGGTGACTGGTCAGTAATGGAGCTCCAGGGAGGAGATCAATGGGCCGGTCATTCAGACAGTGAAGGGGTAGTGAGACAGTTAGCTCCTTGCTGAACACACCATAGAGATCATGATATTCCTGGGTCACCGTGGACAAGTGTGGTGGTTTCACAGTCTTGGAGATGGAGGAGATTGTAGACAATGACATAAACAGAACCCGCTCTAGGCAGAGACTTTGTTATTTGACCTGTCGATCTGAGGATTATGCTTCTTTAACCAGGGACCAGAGGGGTATGAGGTCCAGATATGACACACAGCCTGATCTGCTCTGAATGGTTACTGGGTTAACTCAACAATACCTTCACTGCTATTGGTGAATCTGCTCTTTTGGCTGAACTGCACAGGTCATAATGAGCCTCTGTAATACAAGCATACACCTACATGTAAGTGACCCTGTCTGAGTCAGCTGGATGCATACTGGTTGAATTTTTCTGTTACAGGAGTAAATGGACCCAAATGCTGAGACTCACACATAAAGACAGGGATATGTGAAAGAAAGGCCAACAGAACATAAATTGTTCAAAAATGTGCAACAGATGAGTTGAAGAGATCCACACACTGAAGCTGGTGAGTCAACAGAGTGACCAGGCAGGGAGAGAGTCCAGATCCAGTTTACTCACAACAGACTGACAGCATGAAGGTAGGCAGGAGTCAGGAAGGCAGGAAGCAGACAAGGCCAACAACAGAAAAATACTTCAGTGATCTCTGGAGTCTCAGTCAGTACCACGAGGATGAACAGACCTATCGAATGCTGTCTGAAACACTGCTACTTACACTGTATATTGTGTTGACAGGTGAGTCTTGATTCCTTGATTGGGTGCAGCTGTGCTCAGGAGGAGAGGAGGCTGGGACCAAACTGCCGGCCACATCCTGCAGTGACAGACTCAGACATGACAGAGACAGACAGAGACAGACAGGAGACAAAAAGAGAGGAAAAAACACAGGAGCACAAAGGGGGAGGGAGGGGAGACTGCAGATCTCTACAACATTAAACCTGAAAATATAATAACATCTGGTGAATACATACTCAAATAAAACAGTGAATGTTGGTGACATTTTGGAAAAGAAAATCCTGTAGGACCTAAACATTTTCTGTCTGAACAGTGTCATATCTTTGCATTTTTTTTGTTTTGATGCTCTTTGAGTTTGTTATTAAATGTGCTGTCGAACACTTTCACACAGGAAGTGATTTGTCAGGCAGGTAATGCTGAAAGGACAGACAGATGAACACAGACACACCTGGGAGGCCGAGCCACGATGCCAGCTGTCAGTGAAACAGTGTGACCATCGTTATTATTAACGACAATTTGCTATGTGTTGCTGCACTGAACATGTATTAAAGTGGTAACCTTGCAGTTATTTCAGTCCACAAAATTTCAGTTATTTACACTAAATGTGTAAATTCAAGCTTTCCACCTTTGAGTAACAGTTACTGTTCTGTTCCATTCCCTCCCATGATGTGTGTGTAATGAGGTAAATGAAGAATCACTGTGAGAGCAAAGCCATCAGACAGCTATGACGGGCATACCTGATTAATGGTACAGTGGCGCCCTCTCGTGGTGTTATAGAAAGAGGGAAGTGAGACCACATTGAGACAATTTTTTTTTTTAATTTCCCAATGAGAGAGACAAACACGACCACAAAAATAGTGCCAGCAGGTCGCTCTTATACAGCATAATGAAGCAGACCAACTACTTTGCTTTAAAATACAACTCCTTTGCATTACCAGTGTTAAGATGCAGGTGGTTCAGCCCACATCACTCATCAAAGGAGTCCGTTACCCCCCTACACTAAGCCTCCTTCGCCTCGCCGATGGAGCCCATTATTGCAGAGTCTCCTGAGAACTCCTGCGGGTGGCAGGACTTGGAGTTGTATCTGAAGTCCGACGTGCAGTGGGTGAACAGTGACAGGGCCGTCCACTGTGGGCCACCTGTGTTACTCACCACAGATGAGCTTGTTTCTCTGCAAGGCAGGCCGGTTGGTATTGAATACACTGGAGAAATCAAAGAACATGGCTCTCACTGTGCCACCCAGCCCACCAAGGTAATTCTACTCCCAGCTTTGAGTGGTAGGCAAACTGAAGGGCGTCCAGTGAGGATTTAACCAGGGGCCATAGATGTGACAGAGAGAGACTGAGAGTTTATCCCAATGTCTGGGATCAGGGGGTTGGTGTGAGACTCAGCAAGTCCAAGGAACAAAGGTAAACAGACATTTTATTAACTTATTTATCAAGTTAAGTTACATATACATTTATATTGTTAGATTTTTTTCTTTTTAACAGTTTATTTTTAGAAGATTTGTCATGCACCAACATCACCAAAACAAATTCCTTGTATGTGTAAAATCGTTCTTGGCAATAAAGCTTTTTCTGATTCTTTTTTCTGAGTTACTTTATTAACTACTGTGCTGAAACCTTGGTAAAGATCTAATTTAAAATTATTCAATAAAGATTATTCAATAACACTTCATTTGATTTAAAATCTATGAGAAACAATCAAAACTGTCAAATAGAATGGCAAATAGAAACTTAAATTAGTAAACTTCAATGATTCCAAGTGCTTATGGATGCATTGTTCTGTTGTGCTTCCAGTATGAAAAATATGGTTAGTCTGATGGATAAACATGGTTTTGTACCTGATCATGACATTACTGCCTGTCTTCAGATCAGCTAAAGGTTTAGATTAAACATAACTAAACATAATTTCTTTACTTTCAATTGTCCAAAAACAACAAAAAAAAAATGTCTGTGTGGAACTCAGGGTTACAGCAGTCAGTCATGACAGTGAGGCTGCATGTTATCTGCACATCTATACGTGCATTTATGCAGAATTAATACAGGTTTTTATGTTGCCTGGTGGCTGTTTACCTCCAGATCAGCAGCAACTAACACACTGTGGATTTGTGGAGGGAAGGAGATAGTAACACTCTGCATAGACAAAGTACTGACAGCTGCAAACTCTGAGGACATCTGCAGTCTCTGAAACATAATGCATTATAAATAACATGTTGAATAAAACATATTTATATAATATAACATAATTGGCCCGAGATAAACCAGCTAACTCGTTAGCCATACGAATTGATGCTTGACAGCGAGAATGCTGCAAGGAGCAGCTGAGGAAGCAGCCTTCATCCTCACAGGCGTTTCTTCCCACTCCCCCTCCTTCCCTACCAGCTCTACACTGATCTGCTGGTTCCCCTGCCTCCACCTTGGCCCTTTCCACCGCTGAAGAACCCATGCAACTAGGCTGGGCAAAATTAACTACAGCTGAGAGGAACCAAAGAATGGTGGCCGGTGAGTGTCTTTACTCTGGCCAGATTGGACATTTTCTAGCAAACTATTCACCAGGCTCATCTGTATCTATGAGGGTACGGATGAACTAAACTCAGCCTCAAGCCCCACCCTAGTCCAGAACTCAAATTCCAGCTACTTTCTGCTATAACCAGTTGTTCATCTCTGTACCCACTCTTACTGACTCTGGAGCAGAGGAGTTTTTTAAATGAACATTTTGCCCTCCAATCTCACATTCCCCTGGAGCCTCTAGACTGTCCCATAACAGCTAATGCTCAAGACTGTAGACAGCCAGCCCATATCACTCATTGTACAGTCCTCAACTCCCTTGTCATTCCTAACCACAGAGAAAAGATCCAATTTCATGTTTTGTTTAGTGGAATGTCAATTGTTCTCTCTCCCTTGCTTCTTTGTGATAATACACCACCAACTATCTTCACCACTGTTATTGGCCTTTTTGGCAGGATCTCTGGACCAACTCACCCACCAGAGGAGATCACTGAGGTCCAGATGATGGCAGCCACTCTCTGTGTTTCCAGGCCTTCACGAGGTGATGGTCCTGGATCAACATAAACAGATTATCCAGGGTCACACTAACACTGCAATCTTGCAAAAAAAAAAAAAAAAATATTGAAGGGGACACTACAATGTTCCTGTTCATTGTAATAAATTATTCTGAGCAAATAGAATTACAGCTCTTATATCATTTAATGTTATGAACAATATTCTGGCTTATTGCCAAACATGTTAGCATAGCCTACCAAGTTAGTGAGATAACTCACTAGCCAGTAGCTCCTATACAGCTCTAGGTATGTCTTCATAAAGATTGAAAATGAATGACTTACAGACTTACAGTTAATGATTCTGTTCAGTTTTCCTGAAGAATTTGTTCATTTGTAATAACTTCAATTTGGAAAACTTTACTTTAAACTTAAGTTTAACTCTGGCAAAACACAGAGGACTTTTGAAAGAAGCACAAGAGTAGCACACTGATGAGGGCTGTGACTGCTTGATTGCAATGTTGGTCCAGAAACGCAATGTGGGATGTCGATCCAGGAACATGTCCTACTTGGCTGAATCACATTGTGTGTATAGACAGTGTTATTGTATTTGTCACCAGAAGATGTCTTGTTATATTTTTTGAAGTTTGGTAAATATTGGTGATATATACTGTCTATGTATGTGCGGCATGACATAGAAATAAAACTATTGGATTACTGACGTATGACTCCAGGATCCCTGAAAACTGTGTAGGGATCCTACATCAGCCTTTGGAGAGGTAAGACTACGTCACAGTTGTGATGAAACAACCTTTCACTTGACTTTTTCTGTTTAGTAGAACTGTATTGTGTTGGGGAAGAACATATTTTCTGTGTTATTCTGTCAGGTAAATTGCTTTTTACATGAGTTACATTCCAAATACCATTAGTCAGATGTGCACCTTTTTGCTGTAATCAGGAGATACAAGTGTCCTTATTTGTCTAGCACAACACAAATTCAACATTATTTGTGGTGTTTCTTTCAAGAACTAGAGGAAGTTTCTCATTGAAAGGATTGCAGTCCCTGCACTTGTGACCTTCTGCTGTTTCATTTACAGATGCCATGAAAATTAAAGACTGACAAGATTTATTTAATGAACATTTCACTAAATATGACTTCCATTCTTTGGTGCGATTTGCTAATTAAAAAAGGTTTTCTTGTCATGTTACAGAAAGTTTAATTCTGGGAAACCATCCTTTCATTGAGATCTGCAGTCTCCCCTCCCTCCCCCGTGTGCTCCTGTCTGCTACCTGCCTTCCTGACCTTCCTTTTCATGTGTCTGTGTTCGGATGCCAAATCCTCCCTTGTCCTCATCTGTGCCCTGCCAGTCTGCTGTCTTGAAGAAACTGGACCTGTCACTTCCTGGATTCAGTCACTCTGGATTCTCTGCCCAGTCTGGATTCACCCATGACACAATCCTTGACTGTTAACCATTAACATGTCAGCAGTTTCCTGTCTTCACTGTCTGAGCATGGTATTTTGGGTCCTGCATGCTTGGAAACCTAGCAATCATAACACTGAGATTCATGTTCTGTTTTGAATTTTTGGATTATTACCATCAAAAGTGGTTGTTAGTATTATTGTAACTATTTGGTTAGAGTTTGAAGCATGATCACATTCAGGTACATACATTAATACTACAACCTTCACTTTTTCAATCTTCACATTCATTTTTTCTGGCCCTGATCAGCAGAACAGGAGCAGGTCTATGGGCACAGCCTGCAGCACCCTCTACAGATACATTAGCTGCAAAGAGCAAAATGAGGGTGTGAGAGGCTTTCAGTCTTACAGCTGTTATGAATGTTTCCAGTTGGGAAGACACAGAAACTTAATGTGCTTCAAATCATCAGTGACTTCAGGCTTACTTTCCAACTGAATACAAACTACTTCCTGTTTTATCTACTTGCACAAAGTAGACTTTGACTTGAAATCAAGAGGTCACGTACACATACTAGTTTGTGTGTATTCATTTTGGGGTTTGGCATCTTTATCTGTGATTTCTCATCTGCAGCAGCTGGAATCATGATGAAGCTTTACATCATCAGGTTCTGTTCTGTTGAGACAAATAGGAAAAACAGAAGGCTGCATGCAGACACACACACACACAGAAGACCTGTAAGAACATGTGCGACGACTACCACTCATCACTTCAATAAGCAACCATATCAGCAGATGCAAGATGTGAATTCACTGAAGACTTAGTGGCTGTATGTGTGAAATGCAATGTTGTGTTACTTCAAATTCACAGAAATTCATTAATTCTTTTAAAAACATTTTATTGACCTGAAAATGTATTTATCCACCACATGATTACAAACTCATTCTGGTGATAAAATGTGCTTCAACTGCAAAACATAAAACTCTGAAAAAGTTAAATGGAATCTGGAAAATATTTACAGATTTCATATGACCTGATACTGATTTGTATTCCACTACATAAACTGACAGCACTCACACACAGACAGGCACATTTCAAAATATACACAACAGCCTTAGTTATCACAAATGTCCCACAAAGTTCATCACACAGTTCATCAACACTGACACTGACCATTTACCCGCTGACATCATTCAAGTCTTTGACAGATACAATCTGCGACCATGGTGCAGCTGAATATGAACAGCAGCGAAGAAGAAAATATCCTGTCGGCGAGTCAGTACTGCAAAGACTCCTCCTCAGATTCGCTCTCTGTGTTGGGTTTTGTCAGGAGCTCCAGCTCCTCGCCGTCCTGTGACAGAAAAGACAAGGACTCAGCTTTCCTCCTGCACTGAGGGAAACACATTCTAGATAAATAGCCACATTTCCTACACAGAATTTGGTGTGTGTGTGTGTGCGTGCGTGTGTGTGTGTGTGTGTGTGTGTGTGTGTGTGTGTGAGACTACTGATGATTTGTAGTTTTTGTGGTTTGCTCCCTACCCCTCTGGATCTCTCAAACACCTCTCTGTTGATGACCCACGGTTTTTCCTGCTGCAGGCTGTATTCCAGGTCCTTAGGCCGGCTGGTGTTGTAAATAAAGATGGCCAGCAGGACTATGGGAGCCTGGAGGAAGAAGTCAAGCGAAGGGTGGAAGTTGAAGAGGAAGAAGGAGAGGGTGGTAACCAGAACAGTGGTGATCTGGCCTGTCAGCACATGGAACATGTTGTCTCTGTATTTCAAGATGAAGGCCACAGATAAACCCAGGGCAGCTGGGGAGAAGACAGAGAGGAGTGTGACTTTCTCAAAAAAACATTTCTTTGGACACAGTTATCCAGTCCTTCTTTCAGTTGTCAGGGGGACGTCTGCATTTGTTGCTCTTCAGCATTCCGACCTGAGTTCGTAGTTCGTTCTTAGATTAGAGTTTGTATTTCACCTTTCTTCTTGGATTTGTCAGCTGCCTCTGTTTATTGTGGACTGGTATCAGCTTTATTTAATTCAAGCTTCTTTTTCTTTCTTATTCCCGCCTGTTTGGTCTCATTCCTTTGGGTCTGACCCCTTGTTTCCCTACACCCTGACATATACAACTACAATAGTGTGGTCTGACCTGAAATAGACCCAGCGGACATCATCTTCCCACTGGAGTATCTGGAGGAGGTGAGTTCCGCCATAGATTATTCCTACTTTTGCCTGACAGTATTATGGCCATCAAGGATAAGATGGGAGCTTTAATATCTTTTGAAAGAACTAACTAACTTCACTTGCAGCTGCTGTAACATATGGCTTTCCTCTTCATATCTCCTCTGATGTCATAGGTGGCTTCTCTGGAATTCAACTGATAGAAATTGTCCTAGCGACAAAGAACTTTAATCCCTGTTGATACCTTAGTATCTCCACTTAACCACAGGGACACCAGATCACTGAACACTCATATCAGCTGTTTTGGAAGACACTGACAAATCAGCTATTCTGCTGGTATTTAGGCATGTGAGGACTTCTTACTAATCCATTCTTAACTCACCAGTGACCAGCACCAGACCCAGGGAGTAGATGTTATGCCCATGGAGGAGGCCACAGTGCATTGTGAGGCCTCGTGCCTCACTGCCAAGCCCAAGGGTCAGACCATTAAACACCACACCAAAGGCATACCTACACAATCAGGCAGCAAAGGACAAAGATTAGAATGGAAGAACTGAGCTGTGTGTCTTCTTATTTTCTCCATAAGTTGCTCTCACAATTTGCTGTTCTGGATGAAGATGCTCTCAGTGAGCTGGTCTCCTTCTTTCAGGATCTTCTCATTGTAGATGTTAGCCATGGCAGAGATGAAGCACTGGAGGAGGAGCAAGATGTGACCTACACCCAGAGATCGCAGCTTCCCCACCACCCTGTCCCTCCAGGCCTGCCCGGGCAGGGACGACACCCACGATTCACTGGCACTGTGATGGGAGAACAGATGTGAACAAGACTAAGTAAAACAACATAACTGACTAGCATTTGTTTGAAAATTTGTTTGAAAGAGTGAAACTCTCCCTGCAGCCTGAAGAATCATATAAGCAATGATTAACAACTGTGACAGACAGTGAATATTTTGCCCTTTGAGACAAAACAATCTCTACTATATTTCTTTAAAATGCAGCTTTGATTTTGATCTTTTTTGTTTTAAACTGCCCACCATGAGTCCAAAAATGTTACAGGAGAGCCATGATAAATCGGTGGAGCATTTTATTCAGATGTTCCATGCGTTGCCTATTAATACATTTTTTGTAATCATTTTCTGTTACCTGCTGTTCCTCATCTGCTCCATCAGCTGTGTGTAGAGTAGGCAGGAGTTGGAGGGTGTGGAGAGGGGATTTGAGTGGAGACCTGTTACAGCTATGGTCTTTTGGGTGCTCCCTGATCCTGTTGTCAAGGAAACAATGGACAGGAAGAGGACAACTAATGCTGCCCACTGAACCCAGGACAGTCGCCTCCTGACGGAACAAGTGGAAATCACAATTTTTTCTGTGAGCTATATTTTGTGTCAAAATCTAAAATAGTCTGAAATTAGTACACATGAAGAATTCCAGTGATATGTATGAAATGCCACAGCTTTGGAATAAGTGCAGTACATTCATCAATACTGTTCTACAGCGTAGTGATGTCAAATCTCACTTTGAAAACACTGTCACAGGGAATGAGAACAAAAAGTGTATCGACAGATGAACACTCATCACCTCTCATCTGCAGTCGCACTCACGAATCACACACACTATCCAATGGAAGAACAGTACATTACAGAGTTGTCGACTGAGCCACTTACTTCAGAACAATCCTGAAGAGTACAGCTGTGGTCAGGATGACAAAGTTGGAGTACAGCACTGCCATGGCCTGGGAACAAAAGGAGAAAGAGCTGGTTTAGAGATAAACAGCAGTGATAGCAGAAGTCTTCGGACAGGACATTTTGTAAAAGCTGGTAGGGTATGAGGCAAAGTCTACGTTTAGCTCATGTTTTTTCACTGAATTCTCAAGAGGGTTTCAACAGCCACAGCTTCCCCACACGTTGACGGCTCTCCTTGTTAGCCGCTGTAGACCATACAGGAGCTTGGCTGCACGTACCACCACCCTCCACGACAGTCTCCACTACCAGGCCATCAGGCTTCTGAACGCCTAGGCCCCATCACCATCAAAACTAATCCAATCGCTACTTATACGACTTAATGCTCATTTCCAAGTTGGACAGCTCCTGAATCCCAGTACCAGGCATCAGGAGCCGCCACATGGTGTTGTGCACATTTACACAATATACTGTTAGCGATTTTCTTGGCTTCTAATTTCTTTTCCTTCTAATTTCTTGTGTAGAGTATAGGATACATTATTTGTATAGGAACATGCTGCTGCATCTCTCTTGCACAATAACCATGACTGCTACCACAACTAGGACTTACACACTCACTATGCAATAATTTTAGCATACTGTCTGCACTGTTTACATAGGAATACACTGTTACACAGAACGCACTACACCTGCTCCATACACTTTACCGTTACTAATCTTCTTTGTCATGTACAACCATTTCCACAAACGTTGGGACACTGTGTAAAACATAAGTAGAAACAAAATGTGATGATTAAAAAAAAATCGAAACCCCATATTTAATTGATAATAGCACAAAGAAAAATGAGACTGGAAAAGTTATGAAAAGCTAAAACAAAACACTCAGTCGAACCTCTCACAATAAGTCAGGTTGTTGTTGTTGTTGTTGTACCATGCAAAGAGGAAACTGTATATAAATCAGAATCAGAAACGCAGCCGCCTTCTGTGGTCCGAGCTCATTTAAGATGGACTGAGGTGAGGCGGAAAACTGCTCTGTTGTCTGACAAGTCAAAAATTGAAATTCTTTTTGGAAACCATGGACGCCAGGTCCTCCGGGCCAAAGACGAGAGGGACCATCTGGCTTCTTATTAGCACACAGTTCAAAAGCCAGCATCCGTGATGGTGTGGGGGTGCATCAGTGCACATGGCATGGCTAACCAGCACATTTGTGAAGGCACCATTAATGCTGAACCATGTCTGCAGGTTTGACTCACGTGCTGTCAAGTAGACTATGCCTTTATTTCAGAAAGACAAAGCCAAACCACATCCTGCACGTATTACAACAGCATGGCTCAGTAGAAAAAGAGTCTGGGTGTTGAACTGGCCTGCCTACAGTCCTGACTTGTCACCCAATGAAAATATTTGGCACATTATGAAATGTAAAATACGACAAAGGAGAGCCTGAACTGTTGAGAAGCTGAAATTATACATCAAGCAAGAATGGGAAAACATTCCACTTTCCCAACTTTTTGTTGTTCAGCAAAGTGTTGCTGGCATCAGGATATTGTTTTCAAAAAACAATGAAATGTCTCAGTTTCAGCATTTAATATGTTGTCTTTGTGCTATTTTTAATGAAATGTGGAGGTGCAAATCCTCACATTCTGTTTCTATTTTCATTTTACAGTGTCCTAACTTTTTGGAAACAGGGTTGTATGTATAAAGTGTCGTGTGTGTGTGTGTGTGTGTGTGTGTGTGTGTGTGTGTGTAAATATATTAATATGACTAGTGCTGTCATTGCTGGTTCTTATCCAACACATTTCATTGCACAGTTGACCCTCTGTTAACCGTATGACTAGTAAAATTGAAACTAACTAAACTAACTACAATGTGGTTCATGGTGGTTGAACAATGGCAACTGACTTCCTCCAGACGCCCTAATATAAACCTAGCACACAAAATATTTCCTTTGCATACTGCTCACATAGCTAAATATTAAAGTCTTAACTGACAGGCTGCAGGTAGGTCATCACATAGAAGATGATGAGGTTGTCGAGAAAGTAGAGGAAAGCAGGGACGGCCCACTTCAGGGAACTGAGGAGGGAAACACTGGAGGAAAAGCCCAGCTCTCTGCATGATCGTTCCTCTGAAGAAGAAGCCAAAAAGAGCGAATAAACACAGCTTACCATCACACACACAAAAACACTGCGACAGCTGTGACGTCGATGATTACCTCTGACTATGACCCTGACCGACATGGCCAGACAGAAGAGCAGTTTGAGCACCTCAGCAAGAAGATTGACAGAAGCAGGAAGGAAGTCATACTTGTTTTCTGCAATTTGACCATCAACAAAGACACAGTCAACACGCTGCCAGCATTTCAATGGAATACACAGAAAGACTTTAAAACCTTTTTATAACATGTCTTTCAAAAGCGTGCGGCTGACTTGAAGCATCATTGTGTCACTGTCAATCCGTCACCTGCATTGGCAGAGAATTTGAGCAGCAGGATGCGACTCGTCCCCAAGGATACGAAACCCAGGCCGAGGGCCAGAGTGTATGCTGATGAGCGGGAGCACAGCCTGGAGCAGGAATGGCAGCTCACCATGGCTCCGACTGGAACTGGATGCAGTCAAACCAGCTGGAAGTCAAAGAAAACACAGACATATAGTGACGGGACGAGAGTGGTGCTCAGTATCTTCAGTGTGCTGAGTTTCAGTTTTAGAATCTGCATTGCAAAAGGAATGTGTGACATTAGTGTATCTCTATCAAACAATACTGAGATCAGAAGAAGAAGAAGAAGAAGAAGAAGAAGAAGAAGAAGAAGAAGAAGAAGAGTAGGCAGGAGAAGAAGTCATTTTCTACAGCTCAAACGCTTTCAATGAAATGTCTGCAAACAATCTCCAGTCACAGCTCGGCAGGGTATGAAGATGAACAGCTGTCAGTGCCAGAAAAAAATTGAAATGAAGGAAATGTGGGTAAAGGCTGGAAATCACTTGGACTGTGACTAGCGATGGGAATCTTTTCTTATCTTCCTACACCTATACACGAAAGGAAAAATAATAACAAATAACACAACGACAGATCGATAATCGTTACTAGCAGTATTAAGGTCTATCTTAGAATGCTTTAGAATGCTAAATACTCACAACAAAAGCTCAACAGCTACACTTTTGTCAGGGATGTAAGCTGTTCTACTCACACACTGAAGTGAAGAATTGAACCAGACGAGCAACGAAGCCCGTAACGTTAAATTTAAACTCAAGCTAACGTGAAGTTAGCATCATTTGCACCGTCATGTTCCTAAACACCTCCAATAAAAGCAATACGCGTATTCCTTTCAGTATTCCTACACATATTAATGAAGACATCGCCTGCTGAGAAAATATAACAGACTTACTTGTTATTTGTGCTGCCTCCACTGACCCTTGCGCTTCCTGATTATTCTGCGCAGGCGCACTGGCATAGTACACTGTTGACGTTGACGTCAACTCCGCGAAACTCATATGTACACGGACTTTGAATTATCTCTACCTGAGAAGACTGAAGTCTGTCCTATATTTGCTGTGTGTGAATAAATAACTGTTTGCAGGAAGTCTTTTTTTTTTAAGTCTACTTTTGACTTTCTTTTATTCAGTCACACAGTGAATTAGTGACGTATTAAGCAAGAATTGCAGCGACTCTGGAGGAAAATCCAACAACCGTCGGGCAAGACACCTAAAACAAAGAGCTGCTATGTATGTGCAGACGTGTGTGTATTTGCCCTGTTATGAGACGTTTAAATACTTCTCTGGGAGACGAAATTGCACAATTTCTATCCTAGTAATATGATAAATATATTTTGTGAATATTGATATTTAGTATAAATATTTTGTGTATCCTTAAAGGGTATTGTTGGCTATTTTTGTCCTGAAATATTCCCGCTCTGAAACACTTCAAACTGTATATGAATTAGCAATGAAACAATGATAATCAAGATGTTTCCTCACCAGTAATTCTCATGAACCCACACAGACCGGCCTGTCTGTCCTCCCTCCTTTCGTGCTTTTCTGTCCTTCATCCAGAGCTCTCTGCCGGGTGCAGACATTTTTGAGTGATTCTTCAATTAAGGGAGTTTTTCTGTCCCCAGGGTAGATTTTCAAAAAAAATGTTTTTTAGAAAAAACAATTACTGTATTTGTTGAGATTAGGCTGTAGTAGCTATGAAAAAAATAGCTGTGTCTCAATGATGACATTTTAATACTTTCTCAGTGCTTTGAAAATTCAAATATGCAAAAATTTCACTGTTTTGGGCTTGTCCCCAACCCAGACTTTTTGACATCCCCTCTATAATAAAGCAATAAAAAGTGCTAAATTCATTAAAACTTTACTTTGCATTTCCTCATAACAATTTTTCAAATTCATATAGTTTATATTTGTTCAATTTGCAATTAATTTATTGTTAAATATTGCTGTCCCTCATACATCTGTCATTACCATCACACTCAATATTTTAGAGAGCAATAAAGTTTTTACAGTTACTTACGTTGTTGCATGCAAATTAGATGCTCCAGAGGAACATTCCCAGACATGAGGCAGAAGCCTGATTTTTTGATGCCCACATATGTAAGTAATTTGATGTTTTATACATCCTGATCTGAGAGTATGTTTATTAGGCGTCATTACCAAACAAGTTACTATTTGAGTATTTTAATTCATTAACAGGAAATTTCACTTTATTTACATATATTCAGTGTACATTTTATGCTAGCTAACCAGTTAGCGTAGCAAGTCTAAAATTTAGCCAACATATTCTGCAAAAAGTGAAAATTGTCATTACCATCACGTGTCATTACCATCACACAAGTTGACTGTGAAGGTAATGACAATCAGTGATGGTAATGACAATTTATCTGTTTATTACCTTATAACTAGAATACATTAGCTTAATTTACTATTTACTGCTTTACTATGATACATAAATGAACAGCGACCAACCGTAATTTACATTATTTTTGTTTTAAGGTGTCAACATGGCCCCAGCTAAACCAGCTCAACGGTCAAAAAAATACAGAGACAAAATCAAGGAAGATCCTGAGAAATATCAGCAATATCTTGAAAGAGAAAAAGGGAGATACAGAAAAAGAAAACAGACAGGAAAATTGAAAGCCATCTCACAATTATCAAAGTGGGACCAAAGATGCAGGAGATGACAGTGGAAAGTTAAAGCTGCAGTAGGTAGTTTGTATAAAAGTAATTTTTTGTCATATTTGCTAAAACTGTTCCAATGCCCAGACAGCAGTACATGAAACATGTAATCTGTGAAAAAAAAAAAAAACGGCTCCATTGGTCCCACCTACCGGCCCTACTGCGATTTGCAAGAATCCACCGTGCCCGACACAAAACAACCAATCAGAGCCAGAGGAGTGTCTGAGAGAGTGTCTGACATCTGTCAATCACTACTCACACATGCTGTGAACCGCCCCCTCTCTCCGCTCATGCTGCCGGCTGCCGTTCAGTCAAACAGCTCTGTGAGCGGCGTCAGGAAGCGAGTGAAAGCTATGGCGGAGTAACAGCCAATCACAAAGGAGAAAGTGCCCATACTGCCAACAACAGCATATACGGCTAAGACAACAAATAAGCATAAAGCTAATATGGTGGTGGAAGCAGAGCTGTTTTGTTCCACCTATGCTCATATCCTACACCAGTTTGAAACAAATAGTGTACACTGGGACATTTTGAGGTTACTGAAATTCGCAGTGTAATTTTTTTCACTATGCTTCTTCAGAGATGCTGGGAATAAGCACACCCCTTAAGGATGACTCACAGCAGAACACATGAGGTTTCAATTACAAGGGAAAAAAAAATGCCGAGACACAGTTCATTGCCCTGGGACATAATGTTTAAACAACCGTGTGTGTGTGTGTGTGTGTGTGTGTGTGTGTGTGTGTGTGTGTGTGCGTGCGTGTGCGTGTGTGTGTCAGCAACACATAAAGCACAGGGTGGCCCTCTCTGTCAGATCACAGTTTCTTCACTTGCGAACAGATCGGTCTCACTTGAAGGACTGGATCCCAAATATGAAGCTCTGTGCCTGGGCTGGAGCCCGGTGTCTCCTGCCCGTCCTGGTTCTTCAGGCTGTCCTCTATGTCAAAGCAGACCAGCATCAACCCAGGGAGAGACACTATTACATTGCTGCTGTTGAGATAGACTGGAACTACTCTGGGAATGACACACACAGGTAGGACACTGGTTGGAGAATTTGTAATATTAAATGACAAGAATAAGATTTACAACAGATGTTGAAGACTATATTTAATTTCATTATAAGATTCCTATAGTATTGGGCAATTTTCTTTTCTTTTCTTTTATTTTGGTCTCTTCGTGATTATTATTTATTCTGTCCACCTAAGCTCATCTGAGAAGTCCTGTCTAACAGTCTGTTATAAAAGTTTTTTGTACCTTGTAAAAACAGTCCAGTCTGTCCTTGTTTAATGTCTTTGACAGCCTGTCTCTCACACACACATACACACACGATTGTACTGCTTCCCTTGTGAGGACACTCACTGACATAATTTATTCCCTTGCCCGAACCTTAGCCATCACAACTCAATGCCTAACCCCAGCCCTGACCCTAACCCTGACACTTTCCAAAAATGTCCTTACCCTGCAGGTTAAAAACTTGCTCCAGTCTTCATTATGTAGCAAGGGCTCAGCTTCTCTGCCACACACATTGTGTTTCCATCATTTCTGGGCACATTACATAGACTTACTACATTTCCTGGAGACTAACCGTAATCATAACCACAAGCCTTCACCCTAAAATTTGATAGTTTATACTATGGAGACCCCCCCACACACCCACAACCCCCCTCCCCCCCACACACACACACAAACACATATTAAGACCCATACTGAGTGACGCACATTAGTTGCAACATCTGAGAAAACTTATGACATCATATCTTTAAAGTCTATCTTTTTGATATACAGTGTGGTGTGTGTGTGGTTTGTTGTTCTTGTGTGTGATTCATGTTTTGTGTTTTTCTCCCATTCCGTAGGTTTGGTCCCACCTATAAGAAAGTGGTCTTTCGGGAGTATGAGAAAGACTTCAGACAGGCTAAGACTCATCCCTCCTGGTTAGGTAAACTTTGCGTTGGGTGTGCATGAACACGCACACTGTCTGGCTCTAACTTCTAAGAAAGACTCATTCTGTCTCCAAATCCACTTTCTACACACTACTCTGTGACTTCCTTTTAGTTGCTATTAAGTCAGCAAATAATTGACAACCGTTTCAACTGACACAAGAAACCACAGTTGCATATTATTCCTTTCTAGGAACAATATAATGCAGTACCAGAAAGGCTAAATATATATTATACTTATGCCGTTGGTGTACATTAAAATATATAGGCTGATGTTGAAAGTATACTTGCAGCTCAATGGCAGTCAGCGAATCACCAACAATAACACAGAAAAACAGTACTGAGTCAGTATGACGCTTCGTTGCCAGCTCTGGTGTGTCATGATGATGTTGGGGATGCCAAATAAATTTAAGTCTGTCTCTCTTTGCAGGCCTACTTGGACCCACACTGAGTGCAGAGGAGGGGGAGACAATTGTTGTCACTTTCAGAAACATGGCAACTGGACTGTACAGCATCCACCCTCATGGGGTTGCCTATGGGAAACAGTCTGAGGGTGAGCGCCAGCAGATGATTCTGGCAGCTGTGACAAACTGAAGAGACCAGAAACACTCAACAACGCCATTTGTTAGGATCAATGCGGGTGTTCATGATGTTACTCACTCTAATAATTACACAGCATTGGCCAACACAACAAACAACCTTGTTTGTCTTTTTCTGAAATATTAACCAGCACAGGCAGGTTATCAAAGTAGACGGTACTGAAGTCCAACAGGAAGCATTGCTAAGCCTTAGGAAATCACTGTCTATGTCTATCAGATATAACAAGACATTAGTGCCACTCAGGACGTAGGAAATTAATACTAAGCGCTCCTTAATTCACTCTGAATGCAAAAGTCATTGCAACAGCCTGCAGGGAAGTCTTCATTAAGTCTTCATTATTTTTGGGACTTAAGCCGAATGTCAACAAATTTTGTTAGGAAAGTCAATAATGTCTTCCCATGTTTGGGAATAGTACTTCATTAATTAGACCATTCCAGTGGTTTTCCATTTCAAACTGAATGCCTTTGTTTTTTGCAGGAGCCCACTACTTTGACAACACATCACAGAAAGAGAAAGAGGATGACGTAGTGCAGCCCAACAGTGAGCACGTTTACTACTGGGAGGTGACCTCAGATGTCTCTCCACAGCCAAATGACCCTACCTGTCTCACCTACACCTATATCTCCCACCAAAATGTTGTTGAGGACTACAACTCCGGCCTCATTGGTACTTTGCTCATCTGCAAGCCAGGTAAGTATTAAATGTGTTCTCTCACTTATGCCTGATGGGAAAATCACACAATATCAGTTGCTGCTGCGTCCAAATGACGTGGTCTCTCTGTCTCTCTGCAGGCAGTCTGAATGAGGTGGGAAAACAGATCAGAGTCCATCAGGAGTATGTGTTCCTTTTTGGGGTTTTTGATGAGAAAGAGAGCAAGTACAAGCCAAATAGCCATGCCCCAGACAACCATGTCAAATACACCATCAACGGATTCACAGAGGGATCGCTTCCTGGTAAGTCATTTTGCCATCATGGAGTTAGAGAGTGAGCCACCTTGGTGATTCTGTTTTAACTTGATATGCAAGTGACTTTGAGGCACTTTTCTCAACTAGATTTCAGAGGGAAATGTTGTTCTTTGTCATTCACTTTGCATGACAGTTGTTCTTACTAGGTGCTCTGCAGGTAATGATTTTCGTATAGAACATGTGAAATACTTACCTGTCAAATTCCTGTACTGTTGTAGATTTGACCACCCAAACGCTGTGAAGGGAAGTTACTACATCACCATCTGAACCTAAAACATTTTAAAAAATACATTATATCACTGTTAACAGTCAAACCTCTGTTCTAAATCAGTGTGGAAAGTATATTAAACTGCAAGTAACCATAACAGTAATGCTGATACTTCACACTACCATTTATTAAACTGACTACAGATGCCTACTACTACTACTACTACTACTACTGGCACTGATGCCTGTAAAACAGTCTCTGTTGCTTGATAATTATGCAATATTTTCATTATGAAATAGACTCTTGATTATCTTTTGATCAATTGTTTAGTCAGTAATAAGTTACAGAATAGTAAAACTGCCCATCCTAATTTTCTTAGAATTCCTAGGATGATGTCTTCAGAAGGCTTGAAAACAGAGAAAACCTGTAAATCCTCTCACCTGAGAAGCTGGAACTAGAGAATTCTTTAGTATTTTTATATTACAATGAAGTGTTGTTAATTACAACTCTGCTTCCAAAAAAGTTGGGATACTATGTAAAATGTAAATGAAGACAGAATTCAATCATTTGAAAATCCTTTTCAACCATTCAATTTTCACATGAGAAGTGGTCCCATTGGGCTGCCGTCAGTTTATACACTCATTCTGAATTTGATGTCTGCAATACATTCCATAAAAGACAGGGGCATGTTTACCACTGTGTTACATTACCTTTTCCTGTAATAACACTGAGACAACTTACAAGCATGTGAAGCTGAAGACACTAATTGGTGAAGTATGACTAGCTTGATGTATGACTTCAGTTGCTCAACAGTCCAGAGTCTCTGTTGTCGTACCGTACCGTACCGTCTTCTCCCGCTTCATCCGGGGCCGGGTCGCGGGGGGAGCAGCCTGAGCAGGGACGCCCAAACTTCCCTCTCCCTGGACACTTCCCCCAGCTCTTCCGGGGGGATCCCGAGGCGTTCCCAGGCCAGCCGCGCGACATAGTCGCGCCAGCGTGTCCTGGGTCTTCCCCGGGGCCTCCTCCCAGTGGGACATGCCTGGAACACCTCCCTTGGGAGGCGTCCAGGGGGCATCCTGTATAGATGCCCGAGCCACCTCAGCTGACTCCTCTCGATGTGGAGGAGCAGCGGCTCTACTCTGAGCTCCTCCCGGGTGACAGAGCTCCTCACCCTATCTCTAAGGGAGCGCCCTGCCACCCTGCGGAGGAAACTCATTTCAGCCGCTTGTATCCGGGACCTCGTTCTTTCGGTCATGACCCAAAGTTCATGACCATAGGTGAGGGTAGGAACGTAGATTGACCGGTAAATCGAGAGCTTCGCCTTTCGGCTCAGCTCCTTCTTCACCACGACAGACCGGTACAACGACCGCATTACTGCTGCCGCTGCACCGATCCGCCTGTCAATCTCACGCTCCATCCTTCCCTCACTCGTGAACAGGATCCCGAGATACTTAAACTCCTCCACTTGAGGCAGGAACTCTCCCCCAACCTGGAGGGAGCAAGCCACCTTTTTCCGGTCGAGAACCATGGCCTCGGACTTGGAGGTGCTGACTCTCATCCCAGCTGCTTCACACTCGGCTGCGAACCGCCCCAGTGCATGCTGAAGGTCCTGGCTCGATGGAGCCAACAAGACAACATCATCCGCAAAAAGCAGAGACGAAATCTGCCGGCTCCCGAACTGAACCCCCTCCGGCCCCTGGCTGCGCCTAGAAATTCTGTCCATAAAAATAATGAACAGAACCGGTGACAAAGGGCAGCCCTGCCGGAGTCCAACGTGCACCGGGAACAGGTCCGACTTACTGCCGGCAATGCGGACCAAGCTCCTGCTCCGGTTGTACAGGGACTGTACAGCCCTCAACAGAGAGCCTCCGACCCCATACTCCCGGAGCACCTCCCACAGAATGACTCGAGGGACACGGTCGAAAGCCTTCTCCAAGTCCACAAAACACATGTGGACTGGTTGGGCAAACTCCCATGAACCCTCAAGTACCCTGTGGAGGGTATAGAGCTGGTCCAGTGTTCCACGGCCGGGACGAAAACCGCATTGTTCCTCCTGAATCCGAGGTTCGACTATCGGCCGGATTCTCCTCTCCAGTACCCTGGAATAGACTTTCCCAGGGTGGCTGAGGAGTGTGATCCCCCGATAGTTGGAACACACCCTCCGGTCCCCCTTTTTAAAAAGAGGGACCACCACCCCAGTCTGCCAGTCCAGAGGCACTGTCCCCGACTGCCACGCGATGTTGCAGAGGCGTGTCAACCAAGACAGTCCTACAACATCCAGAGACTTAAGGTACTCAGGGCGGATCTCATCCACCCCCGGTGCTCTGCCACCGAGGAGCTTGCAGACTGCCTCAGTGACTTCAGCCCCGGTGATGGATGCACTGACCCCCGGGTCCCCAGTCTCTGCTTCCTCTAGGGAAGACATGACAGTGGGATTGAGGAGATCCTCGAAGTATTCCTTCCACCGCCCGACAATATCCCCAGTTGAGGTCAACAGCTCCCCGCCCTCACTGTAAACAGTGTTGACAGCAAGCTGCTTCCCCTTCCTGAGGCGCCGAACGGTTTGCCAGAATTTCTTCGAGGCCGACCGATAGTCCTCCTCCATGGCCTCCCCGAACTCCTCCCAGACCCGAGTTTTTGCTTCTACAACCGCCCGGGCCGCCGCACGCTTGGCCCGCCGATACCCGTCAGCTGCCTCAGGAGTCCCATGGGCCAACAAGGCCCGATAGGACTCCTTCTTCAGCTTGACAGCACCCCTTACTTCCGGTGTCCACCACCGGGTTCGAGGGTTGCCGCCACGACAGGCACCGGCGACTTTACGGCCGCAGCT
Source organism: Chaetodon trifasciatus (assembly GCA_037975065.1). Lineage (NCBI taxonomy): Eukaryota > Metazoa > Chordata > Actinopteri > Chaetodontiformes > Chaetodontidae > Chaetodon > Chaetodon trifasciatus. Next base: position 2,303,243 of record JBBMOE010000041.1, read on the forward strand.
ACGGGCGGCTGCATCAACAATGGAGGTGGAGAACATGGTCCATTCGGACTCAATGTCTCCAACCTCCCTCGGAATATGGTCGAAGCTCTCCCGGAGGCGGGAGTTGAAAGCCTCCCTGACAGCGGGTTCGGCCAGACGTTCCCAGCAGACCCTCACAGTACGTTTGGGTCTGCCAGGCCTGTCCCGTTTCCTCCCCTGCCAGCGGATCCAACTCACCACCAGGTGGTGATCAGTTGACAGCTCAGCCCCTCTCTTTACCCGAGTGTCCAAGACATACCGCCGAAGGTCAGATGATACGACTACAAAGTCGATCATTGACCTCCGGCCTAGGGTGTCCTGGTGCCACGTGCACTGATGGACACCCTTATGCTTGAACATGGTGTTCGTTATGGACAAACTGTGACTAGCACAGAAGTCCAATAACAGAACACCACTCGGGTTCAGATTGGGGAGGCCGTTCCTCCCAATCACACCCCTCCAGGTATCACTGTCGCTGCCCACGTGAGCGTTGAAGTCCCCCAGCAGAACAATGGAGTCCCCGGTTGGAGCACTTTCCAGTACCCCTCCCAGGGACTCCAAGAAGGCCGGGTACTCTACACTGCTGCTCGGCCCGTAAGCCGAAACAACAGTGAGAGACCTATCCCCGACCCGAAGGCGCAGGGAAACGACCCTCTCGCTCAGCGGGGAGAACTCCAACACATGGCGGCTGAGCTGGGGGGCTATAAGCAAGCCCACACCAGCTCACCGCCTCTCACCGCGTGCAACTCCAGAGTAGAAGAGAGTCCAGCCTCTCTCAAGGAGTTGGGTTCCAGAGCCCAGACTGTGCGTAGAGGTGAGCCCAACTATCTCTAGCCGGTCTCTGTTGTCATGTTTTGTCATTCATAATACAGCAGGTCTGGAATACAGACAGGCCAGTCTCTTACTCACACTCTTTTACTGTGAAGGCACACTGTTGTAATGTGTAGAATCAGAATCAAAATCATATTGGCCAAGTATGTATGCATGTACAAAGAATTTGCTTGCATAAGAAAAAAGACATGCTATAGCTTGTGCAAAATAGACAATATATACAATGAAATTTACAACGTGTGTTGACAGTGACACAATGCTGGAATAAGCAGGGATATCACTGAAGAAGACGTTGTCTGGTTGGCAGCATGTGTTGCTTCTGAACCTGTGTGTACCTTTGAGCATTAATAGTGCATCACAGATGTGTCAGTTATCCACACTCATACCGTTACAGATGCTGCCTTTTGAACTTTGCACTGGTAACGGTCTGGATGGTCCTTTTCCTCGTTAACCTGGAGGAATCAAATTGAAATGTGGACTCGCCAGACTGCAGCCCACCTTTTCACTTTGCGTCAGTCCATCTCAGATGAGCTCAGGCCAGAGAAGTCAATAGTGTTTTTGGATGTTGTTGATATTTCTGCCTGGTAGAGCCTTAACTTGTATTTGTAGATGCAGCGACAAACTGTGTTTACTGAAAATGGTTTTCTGATGTGTTCCTGAGCCCATGTAGTAATATCCTTTAAACAATCATGTTGGTTTTGAATGCAGCGCTGCCTGAAGGATTAAAGGTCTCAGGCATGCAGTGCTGGTTTTCAGCCTTGCCCCTTACACACAGACATTTCTACGCATTCTCTGAATCTTTTGTTGATATTATGAATTGTAAATGGTAAACTCCCTAACTTCCTCGTAATTGTACGTTGAGAAAGGTTCTTCAACTGTTCGACTATTTGCCCACACAGTTTTAGTGAAGTAGTGAACCTCTCTCCATCCTTGCTTGTGAACAACTGAGCCTTTCCAGGATGCTCCTTTCATACCCAATCATGATAGTGTCACCTGTTACCAATCAACCTGTTTACCTGTGGAATGTTCCAAACGGGTGTTTTTGCAGCATTCCGCAACTTTCTGAGTCTGTAGTTGCTCCTGTCCCAACTTGTTTGGAACTCATCAAAATTCAGAAAGAGTGTATATTTACTTTCACCCAAATGAAATATCCGACTGCTTCCTCTACCACTGCTTGTATGTACAGATTTATGTTGAATGATAAACACCACGGTTTATGTGGTGTACAGTCACCAAAAAGACATTCACCACGTCCTGCATAAACAGAGATAAAATCCCCTAACTGACCACCAGTCTCCTCTTTTCTTTCCAGATGTAAGTCTGTGTGCCCATGCCTCTGTGAGCCTGCATCTTGTTGGTATGAGCTCAGAGCCTGAGGTATTCTCAGTACATATGAATGGGCAGGTGCTGCAGCATAGCGGGCATAAAGTGTCATCGGTGGGCCTGATCAGTGGCTCCTCTGCCACTGCCAGCATGGTGGCTCTCCACACAGGCCGCTGGCTGCTCTCCTCACACACCGTCAAGCACATGGAAGGCAAGTGTTTCCCTACACAGATGAATAGATCCATCATCCACCATGCATGAATGCTTTTTACCATCGTAACTTCATCTACAAGAATAAATCTGTTTCTGCCATTGCAGCTGGCATGCATGGTTTTGTGGATGTGAAAAAGTGTGATGGCTTCAACGCACCCCGCCGAAAGATGACCATTGAACAAAAACGACACAGCAGGGAGTGGAAATATTACATTGCTGCTGAGGAAATTGTCTGGGACTATGCACCTAACATGCATGAACATATTGACGAGTAAGCAGCATTTATAGCATATTTATGCATTTGATAGCATTTCTAAAGGTGTGCATACAAAGTAATCAGACATCCCTCTGTAGCCTAATATATCCTTTGTGTTTACGACTAATTTAAGGTGCTACTGTAGTATTTTCATTTATCAATATAGCATTTCAAATGACGTGATATACTTTACATTTATCTGTTTACTGTCATAACAGACTGTGATAGTGCTGCTGATTACTGTGTCTGTTCCCAATAACCTGGTTTTCTTTTCCCTTTTGCCGTGTTGTGGAAGCTAAAGACATTAGGAGTTATTTTCCAGTTTTAGCTCTGTTGCATCCATTAAGGGAATCCCTCAATTTGTTAAGTTCTATTTGAACTGGAAGAACAGTTTTGCAGTTCAGCATGACCATCAAAATCACAGGTGCCACACAGCTCGAAGTGCAGTGTTGAGGCAGTGTGGCATCAGTGTTTGAAATGATTTTGTTTATGGAAGTTATATCAATGTCTCCAAATTAAATAAAACATCTTTTTTGTGTAGGGACTTCAAGATCCAGTACCTGACACAGTCATCAACACGTATAGGTGGAAAGTACAAGAAAGCAGTCTACACGCTGTACAAAAATGAATCATTCACTGAAAGGTTAGAGACCAAGCAAAGGAAAAATGAGCTTGGGATCTTGGGCCCAGTGATCAGAGCACAAATCAGAGATGTTATCAAGGTGAGATCATATTCAGTTAAAATCTGTCAAGTATGTTGTATATTTGATGATATGAAAACATAAAAAAAAAGAAAAACCTAATTCTTCCTCATGACTGAATATCACTGAAACGAGTTATACTTGAAGCTGATCTTTGTACCTTTCCTGAGGAATATCAGGAAAGGTAGCAAGTGTCTGCTGAAATCTGGACATAGTGTTCAATTATGGACTGCAAAAGACTTGGAAATCATTGTTAAAGATTTAATTTTGTGTTTATGTTAATATAATAACTGTCTCCTCAAATTGGGAACTATATAAGAAAATGGTCTACAGTTCTACACTGTTCAACTGCTGTGGATATAGACATTATCAAATTAAAGATTAAAGTTAGCACTTTAACCTCAATCAATGACTGTGAGCACAGAGCCAACTCACAAGTCATGGTCACTCTAACACTGACTCTACAGACTGCATGTCCTCACACTTCTTTCTGTCCTTTTACAGATTGTTTTTAAGAACATGGCCTCCAGGCCTTACAGCATCTATCCACATGGACTGACAATAGAGAAGTCAGAAGAGGGAGTCAACTACCCAGCAGGAGGTACTTAATGTCTCCTTACTGAAAACAAACTGATTGAACACTTGAGTACAGTGGATCGACTCTGGTTTGATTATATAAAATGATTACAATAAAATCTATGAGCTGTATCTCAATGTTGTTGCCAGGCAATCAGTCTCATGGTGTTCAGCCAGGTGAGACATACACCTACATATGGAAAGTAGTTGAAGAGGATGAGCCTTTGGAAGGAGACTCTCGCTGTCTGACGCGGGTGTACCACAGTGCAGTGGACACACCACGTGACATCGCCTCAGGACTCATAGGACCGATCCTCATCTGCAAGAGTCAGTCCCTCAATGTCAGGAATGTGCAGGTAAAAAGATTCTACATTCATTTGTAGCCCTGCTAGCGACATAGTTTGTAGAAATGGCAATGTTTGTCTTTCTGTCTGTCCATCAGTTGATCATCCAGTGTGGTCCACACAGAAATATCTCAGCAACTATTAAATGGATTTCATGCATGCATCCTCTTGCGCCACCATACGAGTCATGTTTGTGGTTTTTAGTGAAATTTTAGTGACGAATTATTGATTGGATTGCCACTAAATTTGGTACAGACATTCATGGTCCTCGCAGGATGATTTGTAAATACTTTGGTACACCCTTGATGTTTCATCTAGTGCTATCATCAGGGCAAAATTGGAAATTTTCCAGGATTTTGTTCTTTAGGAAATACCTGCACAACTAATGGCATTCCCATCAACCTCAGCTGTGTTTTGTGTTAAGTGTTAATTACCAAATGTTGGCATGCTAACTTGTTAATCTAAGATAATGGACATGGTAAATATTAGACCTGCTTAATATCAACGTGTTAGCGTTGTCATTCTTAGTATATTAGTTACACAGTGTCTAAGAACAACCTCCCAGAGCTCCTAACATGGCTGTAAACTCTTAACCTGTAATGAATAAGGCCTGACTTTCAGCATGAATAATCCACAAAGAGTGAGTCAGTTATTTACATAGTTTACATTTTTGTTGCATTTGTACATTAACATATGAAGTTACAATTGATGTTTTCTTTGGTTTTGTGGTAATGAACGACGTCTATTTTTTTTAGGATTGACCTGTAATGTTTTTGTTGGCCTATGTGAGAGAAGCAAAATGTTTAGCAAGACAATAAAATAAAATTTAGCAACACTGACTTTGTATTACACAGACTTTTAACATTTGTTAAACTATTGATATTACTCTGACAAATGTGCACATTCCTATGTCCTCTTTCAACATATCCCACTTGATATGTTTAAAGAGAAAACTGTTAAACTGAAAACTCAAATTCAGATATTCAAAAATATACAATTAAGGTAAGATATTTTAAAATGAATAGAGATTTTGTTTCAACAGCTGAAAGCAGACAAGGAGCAGCATGCCATGTTTGCTGTGTTTGATGAGAATAAGAGTTGGTACCTGGAATACAACATTCGCCAATATTGTGATCGATCCAAAGTCAACAAGGAAGACCCAGACTTTTATAAGTCCAATGTCATGCACAGTAAGTTTTGACATAATCAGACTGAAGCTAATAAGAGCTCATCCTAATAGATATGATATATTCCCTCCATCATTTGTTCATACATCTAACTGCATAGCCTTCAGCTTTCTTTCAGATGACTGATTTTCATGTAAATTTTCCTCACAGCAATCAATGGTTATGTGTTTGAGAGTGGCCCACTCTTGGGCTTCTGTAACGGTGAGGTTGCAACATGGCACGTGTCCAGCATTGGAGCACAGAACTACATCCAAACAGCGACATTCTACGGCCATACCTTTGAACTGAATGAGCGAACAGAGGACTTTCTCAGCCTCTACCCCATGACTGGAGAGTCGATCAATATGAACATGGACAACATTGGTCAGTCAGGGCTTACAATACCTTTTTAATATCAAATTGTGTATTGTGTATCCAAATATTTGACCTGTGGAAATACTTTCAAATTGAGAAAATATTGTGATGACAGGAACACAATATACTGTATATACGTATATGAGAGGGTGACATTAAGTATAATATCCATAGGAATTATTGATAGCTATGTGAAAAGTGACAGCTGCTCAGTTTTCATTGATCTTTTCTGATGATTTTATGTGTCTCTCAGGTGTCTGGCTCCTGGCCTCCCTGAATTCCCATGAGACAACCAAAGGAATGCGCTCAAAGTTTCAAGATGTTGAGTGCTATCGTGACTACCAGTATGAGTACAGTGACTATGAAGATCCAGCATTGCACAAAGAATTTACTGTGTGGAAGCCTCCAAGCTTGGATGAAATCAAGAAAGAAGAAGAGAAACCAGACCCTGTGAAAGAAACACCAGCAGAGATAGATATTTACACAGAAATGTTTGCAAATGAATTAGGTCTCAGGTCTCGGAAGAACCAGACTAGTATCTCAGATGTGGAGGAGCTGGACCTCTCTTTCCTTGACTATGATGCTATTGATGTGCTTGATGGTGATACAGATATCACCCTTAATTTAACAGGGACAAAGGGGACAAGTGAGACCTATATTCCAAAGGCAAATGCACTAAATGAGACATTCCCAAATTGGAAGGTGGTAGATGCACTAAACCTTACAGCAGCTAATCTGGTAACCCAAAGCATCAGAGAGAATTCAACACATATGCAGAACAGTAGTATTCCATCGACAACAGCAATAGTTCATAATGCAACAGAATTATCAATGGTTGGAAATGTATCTAGACAGATTACCAATCTTACTGTAACATTACATAGAAATTCCAGTTCCATCATGGAGACTGACAGAATGAATGTAACGTTGACTGGTGATAACCAGACTTCTGTGGACAGGATCTTGGCAGAAGGCTCTGAGGAGAGATTCACCAGAGGGGATGTGTTCTTTTACTCTCCTCTATCCAATTTGAGTACCAGTAATCTCCACAGTACACCAGAGGGCAATGTCACCTCTCTCTCACGCAGTACAAAAAAGGAAGATGAGAATGACACAGCAACTAACCATGTTAACGTGCCAGTAGATGGAACAAACCATTCATTGTCTGTTCCAGCAGCTGATGATGGAGAGGGTGGCATCAACAGCACAGACAGACACAATTTGACCATCTTTGAGTCTGAGGTGGAGAGAACAGACAACAACACCAGTGACAGCAACTTTCCGATCACCACAGCAGCGCCAGCAGAGTATGGACTTCAAAAGAATTCCTCTGAAATTGTGGCGAATCCAACCAATTCCAGCCATGAAAATGTAACTCATATTTTGCTCGAAGCTGGGCCCTTACAGAATGTCACAGTGAATAATAAGTCCTTATCAAATTCATCAGGGGAGATTAGTTCAGAGAGTAGAGAAAATGTCACAACTCTTCATTCCGAGTTGAACCACACATCTTCTGTGCAAAGTTTTTCCAATGACACTATGGTTTCAGGTAACCTGTCCCTCTCCAGTGATGCAGAGAGAAACAGCAATTCTGAGGAGCTAAGCGCCTCTGACAGCAGTGATGAAGTGTTTATCTACCTTAAAGAAAACAATACAGATTTTATTAAAACCACATCCGTCCAAATACAGGGGCACAATTGGACTTATGAAGGAACTCATCAAATGGTACCCATGGAGATTCCTGATTACATGAAGAAATATTTTGGGAAAGAGACCCCTCAAACAACACCAACCCCAAAAAAGATCAAGAAGGTGAACCTCCGACAGAGACCCCAAAAGGGCCAAGGCATGAAAACAAAGAAAAGGAAGGAATACAGGCCTCAGGCCAGGAGTGGCTTACCATTCTCTCCTCGTGGATTCAATCCAGGCATGACCCCACGTGGGTCACGACCCCAAGCCCCACATCCTGTTTCTGATGAGGAGGAGCTCATTAACATGCCCGTGGTCATTGGTGTTCCCCGACCCGATTTCAGTGACTACGAGCTATATGTTCCTGGGGATGAACCAGATCATCTAGGTCTGGAAGAGCATAATGTGAAAGAAGATGAATATGAATATGTGATGTACAAAGATCCCTACAGCGGTCATGAAGACATCAAGAATCTCAACCTGGACGAAACAACTAAGTACTACTTAAAATTCTCAGGCCCAAATGTCAGGACTTATTTCATTGCTGCAGAGGAGGTTGAGTGGGACTATGCTGGCTATGGACAGAGGTAAGCTCAGTGATAGCGGTAAGAAAAGACATTTGAAAAGACATTAAGATTTACTGGAAAAGTGTACAGTAGGTTCACATCTATAGACATGCAAAGCTGAATTAAGATCCTGTTATCCCACAGGAGGCAAGACAACTCACAACAAAAGAGTCGAGAAACTAAGTTCACCAAGGTGGTTTTCCGAAGTTACATGGACAGTAGCTTCAGCACACCTGAAATCCGTGGAGAAATAGATGAGCATCTAGGCATCCTGGGACCTGTCATAAAGGCAGAGGTTGGACAAAGCATCATGGTAAGACTGTCAGCATCAGCTGTATCAGCTTCAAACTGTATTAACTTCAAACTGTTTCTTGGCTTGGAACAGTAACTTCCTGCTGTGGGCTAGCTGTTTCCCCTTTTTTTTACAATTTTTGTGCAAAACTAAGCTATCTGTCCTCTAAAATGTTAGACATTTCCAAAACAACCGAATGTCTTTTTGTCTTGTAGGTGGTGTTCAGGAACAATGCCAATCGTCCATACTCCTTACACCCAAATGGTGTTTCCTATACCAAGCAGACAGAGGGTCTGTCTTATGAAGATGGCTCTAAATACTGGTTTAAATATGACAATGAGGTTCAACCTGGTACCACCTTCACATATATGTGGAAGGTTCATTCTATGGTTGGGCCAAATCCAGGCGAGTCTCACTGTCGGACCTGGGCCTACTATTCAGGTGTTAATCCTGTGAGTAATTTGTGCATGAAAAACTTAAAAATGTTCCATACTGTAAATTTAGTGTGGCAGGCATTGAGGAAATTACAATTTCGAATAGACATTAAAGTCAACATATGAAGAACATGAGGATCTCACTGTGGAAAAAGATGAATGGGCTGAAAGCGACACGAACTGCAGCACTAGCACTGTGTCACTTTTCTACAAACTCATGTCATCAAATAACTTGAAAGATACTGAATCACATACATATTTTACACATAGGAGCTTCACATTAAGATTAAACTAAATGTGATGCATTAAACTATGTGTTTGGGTTGAGCACAATGCAATGTATTCACATTTAAAAAACTAATATTAACCCTAGTGTATGCTCTGTCTCTTAGGAAAGGGATATACACTCGGGCTTGATTGGGCCTTTGCTGGTGTGTCGAGAAGGCACCATGGACAGAGAATTAACAGACATGAGGGAGTTCACACTGCTTTTCATGACCTTTGATGAGTCACAGAGCTGGTACTACGAGAAGAACCATGAGATTATACAGAGGAAAAACCGAAGGAGAGTTATGGACCCCAGCTTCAAGGAGAACCTCAAGTTCCATTGTAATGCATTATGTACCTTCAACTAACCTGTTTTAAATGATCCTCCATCCAAAATCTTTTGACTGTGATAACCAAGAATTATATAGCATAGCACAGACAATGAACATCTACTGTTAATTCCCAAAAAGTTGGGATGCAGTGTAAAATGTAAATAAACAAACAGAATGTGATCATTTGCAAACAAACTGCTTACTGACAGTTTTACAGAATATTTTTGTCTGTTGTTCCCAAGCCATCAATGGCATTATATACAACTTGAAGGGTCTGAGGATGTACACCAACCAGCTTGTGTGTTGGCACCTGATCAACATGGGATCTCCCAAAGATTTTCAGAGTGTCCACTTCCACGGACAGACGTTCCTCCACAAGAAGACCACCAGCTACAGACAGGCTGTCTATCCACTACTGCCTGGTGAGCAATATAATGCTTTTGTGCTCTCAAGTTTTGAATCGAAGTCACACAGTGTTTGGATTGACAATACCTCAACAGTTGTAATGCAGAGAATAGCTACTACTATTTGATGTCATCAATGTATCAGAGACAGTATGTCTCAGCTTAATTACTTTACTAAACTGTTTTTGCAGGAAGCTTTGCTACTCTGGAGATGTATCCTACCAAACCTGGTCTATGGCAGCTGGAAACAGAAGTTGGTTTCAACCAACAGAAGGGCATGCAGACTCTCTTTCTGGTTCTAGATAATGGTACAAATACTTAAAACACTCTGCTGCATTTCCAGTATTATTATTATTATAACTAAACTGACATACTGTCATGCTGTGTTTTAATACTGAGATTTTGCTTGTATGTCTACTCCAAGACTGCTACCGTCCACTGGGTCTACAGTCAGGCAGTGTAAAGGATGACCAGATTACAGCAATCAACACTAGAGGTAGTCACACCTGCCTGCACCATTTGTTTTGCTAACAAATACAATGTGGTTATACTACAATCACAATGATTTGAAAAGTTTTTGCAAAAGTATTGCAGTAAAACTCTATGAGCAAGTAAGTCACCAGAGGAATGACAATATTTCCATCTTTGAAGGATACTGGCAGCCTCATCTTGCCAGATTAAACAATCAGGGTAAATATAACGCATGGAGCACAGAGCAGAACTCCAGCTGGATTCAGGTATGTGTTGCAGGTCTAATAAGTGTGTGTGTGTTTGTGTGTGACTTGATTTGAATCTTTGCACTGTCTTTCTATGTGAATACAACCTGCTACCTTTGGATTTACCCCTTTACAGGTGGACTTCCAGAGGCCAGTTGTGATCAGCCAGGTGGCCACCCAGGGAGCCAGGCAGCTGTTCTATTCCCAGTATGTGGTCAAGTACTCTATCTCCTACAGCACCAATCGCCGGAATTGGATCTTCTATAAGGGCGACAGCAGGGGCCTGAGAAAGGTCAGGGAAGTTGATCACCTCCTTTATCAACGCAAACAGCCACAAACTAAGAGCCATGTGTGACCACCTTTTTATTTCTCTCTGTCTGTTTCTCCATCTTTCACCAGGTATTCACCGGGAACCAGGAAGCATATGAGGCAAAGAAAAACACCTTCTTTCCTCCTGTGGTTGGACGGTTCATTAGGCTCCACCCCATCAACTGGTACAATATGGCTACAGTGCGCATGGAGTTCTACGGCTGTGAGCTTGATGGTATGATGTTACTCCATGTGTAGGTGGATGTGGGCAAGCCAGAACACAAGTCAGCAAAAATTTTATATTCATGTATTCCTTGTATGAAGTCTCATCTCCTGATATAGGCCACACTTATTTCCATCTTTTTTGTTTTTACAAATATGTGAAATATGCAAAGCTATCTGTTTCATCAATACATTCTCCAAAGAGCATGGTATTTAGCAGGCACATCCAGTGTAAGCGGCAGACTTACTCTGCAACATTTGGCGTAAATGCTGTAATATATATATATATATTTAAAGAACTCATCAATGCATTTTTTTGTAATTTCACCATACAGCATTTGCTATGCACATACACTATGAGCTCGAGATAAAGCATTTTGAGCAATTTGCAAAAGCATTTGTAAATCTGACCATAGGTGGTACTGTGATGATAAATAATTTCTCCTGTTTAACAAATGCTTTCTCCAAATGCCTCCAAAATGAATGTGTACTCTAGTATTGTCATAGAGTTAGGGATCCTGTAAATGTGACAGTTCTAATCTGCTGCCTCAGGCTGCTCGGTGCCTCTGGGGATGGAGAGCGGACTGATAAAAGACTATCACATTACAGCCAGCTCCATAGCCTCCAGCTGGTACTCAGGACCCTGGAGACCCTCGCTTGCCCGCCTCAACAGACAAGGAACCATCAATGCATGGCAGGCAAAGGTATACATGCTAAAGATGAAATGACAGGTCAAAATTAATGTACTGTAATACATTAATTAGTGAGCATCAGGTAGAACACATAGAATGTCACTGTTCCTGTGACACAGGATCTGAGGGATCTGCCACCAGTAAGCATTCACCTGCAGCTGGCAAGATCCTTAAAAATGTGTGAATTGAGTAGCATCTGAATTCCTTTTGTTGTTCATATATGGATGCACATAACAATCCACAAGTCAACCCTATTTTCCCTGTCTCTCTCTCTCTCTCTCTCTCTCCCTCTCTCTGTCTCTCCATGCCCTCTCTTCCACAGTATAATGACATGAACCAGTGGCTTCAGGTGGAGCTGCCCCAAGTTAAAAAGATCACAGGTATCATAACACAAGGAGCTAAATCCCTGGGGAAAGAGATGTATGTCATCTCCTACACTCTGCAGTACAGCAGCAATGGGATACACTGGAACCACTACACAGATGATGAGGCCCTCCCTTTCAAGGTGAGCTGCAGCAAAATCACATGGAAATTGCACATCATTTAGGCTACATTAACCAGTCCACTAATAACTGGGCTTTTTTGAAAGCAGAGAAATGATTCTAAACAATGTCTTTCATCAAATCCAGACTTTTGTTGGAAATACAGACAACAACGACCATGTGAAGAATTACATCTACCCTCCTATTTTCTCCCGCTTCATCCGAATCATTCCCAGAAGATGGGTGGGCTCCATCACCATGAGAATAGAACTACTGGGCTGTGACTTTGAGTGATGCAGACACAAACACACACACACACACACACACACACACACACACACACACACACACANTGAGTGATGCACACACACACACACACACACACACACACACACACACACACACACACACAAACAAATGATGACAGGTCAGGTCAACCATTCACACCTACATCCAAATAAACAACACTTAAACACACATAGTCTACACCCAGATCCACTTTGACACATGTGGCCATGTACGAAAGATGCTACATACATAAATATACTAAATGCCATTCTTTACATGCAAGGAAAAGCAAACACATACTGTACATACATTTATTACTGAAGCCATTTCTCAAATGTCATACAGCTTGTGAAACTAAACTGTTACATAAATGAGGACTCCTGCCATTGGAAAATTTCAGTTTCTTTCTTGCCAGATTTGGATGTTGAAAACAAATAGGATGCAAAGAATTCTTCAATGTTCTACAAATGACTACATTTTACAGTGTTTTATTTTACAAACACATGCCCAGTTAAAGCTTTAAAACTCATTGGAAAGTAAGCATGAGTAATCGTAACTCTTTTGTCAATAGTTATATGTCTTTTTGGAAAACTAACAGCATTTTTAAGCTGATATAGGCATTCTGTTTATCATAAATGAATGAAAATGAATGTAAATATGTAAGTAGAGATTTCAATTTATTTTTCAATAAATATGATTGCCATTGTTATTTTTCACTGTCCAGCTCAGTGATGTTTAAGTACATAAATGAATGCATTCTGTTTGCAAAATAGTGAGTCTTGTTATCCCAAGTATGAGTACGTGGTCACTGACATCTTCTCATGGTGTCGTGAAGGTGTTGCTTTTAGCACCTCTGCTGAAGCCGAGCACGTCGTTAAGCAGTACCTCAGGACTTCAAGAATCAACAGACACGTGCAGCTGCAAACACATGACATGTTTATCCATTTGCTGATGATGTTAAAGTAGGCGCCAGAGGTGTGAACGTCTCAGCATGGCTGTCCTGCGTGCCCCTGATCTGTGAAGACAAACTAGTAGTTTTTTGGACAACTGGCTGTCTCTAGCGTTGGGAATACTGATGAGAACCAGTTGTTAGTCTCTGTGTAACTGTGTGACTGTGGAGATATGGTATATGTTGATAATGTGACACTTAACTGTTTGGAAATGCCCTTGTTGCTGAGGTCAGAGCTGGTAGAAGCTCCATGTCTTGTTCATGGACATTTTAGTATGAGTTTACCCGGGTGAAGGTCTTAAAAATGAAAGCCATCCAGCTGCTCATTCAGACTCAATCTTCGAAGGTTCGAAACATGAGATGCAATTGTGACAATGCACCACCAGATGTCGCTCCAACTTCACCCTTGTTGAATATTAGTCCTACGAAGAATATTTTCATGTCTGTGTGATAAAGTTTTGTCTGATAAACTTGCACTTGTTACGATTGTTATAGATTAAGTTGTGGAGAGCCAGATTACTTCATGCCTGAGGTCCTGTCTGAGAGCAGCTCTTTTATTCTGTGCCTCAAAAAGAGGATCTTTAACTTAAATACAAAATATATATACTGTGTTATTTAAATATATCAGTTCAAAAGAAAAAAAGGATAAAAACTTCATGAGTTAAAGCTCACCGCCTCATTCCAGCCCTAAGGGAATGACACTGGATCATATTGTCATGCTATTTTTATTTCCTACTAAACAAATATGTTAATGAAATAGTACTTAACTTTTCATTTCGCTGGGACTGTTGAGACTCAGGCACTTTCATTATATAGGTTTTACACTGTATGAATGAAAATCGCTCACCAAGGTGGGGGCCCCTGTTAACCATATGGACTATAGTGGAAGACATATTCAGAGCCACTGGCAAAATCATAAAGTCAAGAGTTACTTGAGTAAAAGAACGTGAACGAACGTGCTCATCAACGAAAGGTGAAAAAAAGTGCTCATTATGAAGGCAGAATGGCTCCTGTCTGTGTTATTGTATATCTATTATTGTACATGTTACTGATGCATTCACATGTAAGCAGAAAGTCAGTGTTTTAGCTGGCCAAGGTGAGCCTAATTTTATATTCTTACATTCTGGTGTATAACAGCATATCAGATTTTGTAAAGTCATCACCTGCTTTGAAAGATTGTGTAATGGACTAAAATGTTTACTTCTGATATGAAGTAGAGGCAGAATTAAAGGCGGCACCTTAAAACTGTAACCAGTACTTGAGCACCGTGCTGCTATACATAGAGTACGTGAACGTGTTGTTTCCTAAATGATCTGGGCGTCTGCTCAGCGTCGTTTGGCCTCGTTCTGTCATGATCTGCCTGGTGATGAAATCTGAAATGCTGTGGATCATGATTATAAATATGTCTGTGTTACAGCTCTGCCTGGCAAGTGACACATAAGCTTACTGTAAGTTGTTTACAAACACACTGCTATGAGGCAGACGTCAGGGGAGTGTTCGGTTTTATTGGTCACAGCACACTCACACACTCACACACACACACACACACACACACACACACACACACACACACACACACACACACACACACCCTCTCCTCCCCTCTGCCTCGGTGGTCCCCGCCCCTCTGAGCAGGGCTCAAAAAGCGCCAGTCCTGGACCTGGAGGGACATCTCTCCAGCTTCAGTGTCGCACACGGGGGGACAGACAAGGACTTCTCTACACATGCATATTTAACACAGACTTTCAGGACTGTACTGGATAATCTCACACCCCATTACTGGAATAATGAAGTCTCCAAAATTGAAACCTCAAGGTAAATAGAATTTGTTTTTCCATCTAATGTGTAATAACAATTAGATTGCCTGCACGTTTATTGCCACTATATGTTTATAGTCCAAAGAGATTCTTGCATGACGTATTTAAATTCAAATTCCTTTATAAACTATTATAGGACGTTTATTATGAGGCTGCTTTTAATGTTAGTTTCTTATAGAAATACATTTCCCATCATTCTCCCGTTATATATTTCTATTGCCATAATGCTAAGCTGCAGTCTAGCTGTTCTCTGGTAGACTTATTGTCAGTTTCTGATTCAACTGAGCTTATTAATCATTGTCTTGCAGCGAAGATCGCCAACGAGGAGGATCTGACCGACGTGCTGTGTGAGTTCGACGCGGTGATCGAGGACTTCACGTCGCCGGTGGAGAAGCGACACTTCAGGTACGATGAACACCTGAAGACCGTGAAGAGGAGGAGCTGCGCCAGCGTCAGCGACAGCGGCATTAGCGACTCCGAGAGTAAGCTGGCACTGTGAAATGAATGATTATCTGTATTCACCAGATTTAGGCAGCCCTGGTGTGACTTTGTTGACCAAATGTGACAGCAAAAATATTCTCTTTGGACCATGTAATGACAAACATGTCACCTCATTGCGCTGTGCATCATGGGATCATGAGGGTGGACCCCATAAAGACTGCAGTTTATGTCATATAGATACAGTAGGGTTAAACCAGGGACGGCTCCAGACAGCATCTCAGTGCCTACTAGACACCTGAGACTCCAGAATGGAGATGAGGGAGAAATGATTAAGTTTGGCTCAGTTCTACTCTTTTTGCCATGCGATACAGTCCAATGAAGTCAGTCTTTTACCCGAAACTCATCAGCTTTGCCTCATTAATGCTGCTTCTCCACTGGAGTCAGACTGACTCCTCCTCGTCCACTGCTCTGTAATACCTTGTGTGTGGTTTCTTATCATGTGCCATCAGGGCAGCTGGGCAGACTGGCAAACTGTTGCACATGCCTCTATGCTATGTTCTCACATACAACTGCACATGGACAGAGAGAGAGAGAAGAGAGAGAGAGAGAGAAATCCTTGATCATAGTCCAGAGATGTGTGGCTTCAGATTAAGCTACTGCTGCATATTTTGGAACACCTGCCCCCACGTTCTGACTGCTTCTTAATAGATTTACTGTCATAGTTTACTGTATAACACTATTTAAAGTGTTATTTAAAAGTCTGCTTCCCCAACAGCAGAGCTGGCCTTGGGCTGCCTCTAACCCAAACGGGATATAGCCTCATATGCTTACACTTACTAGAGAAATATGCTTCAGTTCCCCAGGAGCAGAAATAGTTTCCCAAACACATGTGAGTGGATTGGGACTTCCAAGGGAAGATTTGACAAGATCTTTATAGTCTTCATTTTTCTGGAAAGGCTGTCTGTAGAACTATTTAGCAGTGAAGAGAGACTGTCTTGTTAACTGTAGATGTGACCGCCTTCCAGTCACATGCAAGACGCCAGAGACATTCAGGCTTGTGCTTTCCTCTGTGGAAAACCTATGTGAATCAAAAAGAATATCATGCTGATTTTTTTGCTGCATAATAAACTGAGTTCCATGGTGTTATGCGCGTATCATCAATCTCCACAGTGTATAGTAATCTAGCTAGACTTAATGTATTTACCACACTAATGTTCTTGCAGTAAGCACCACCAGTGATGAAAGCGGGGGAAGGTGTTCAAACCTGTGTCTCTGGTGCAAATGAGCTTGTTGATTTGCTCAAGGGATCAGATTCTTGCATGAGTTCTGTCCTCTCCATGGCAGTCAAATGAAGAGGGACCTGTCCCACGCAGCGACAGCCTATTGTGTTGTAGCCTGATGGATGGATGAACTGTTGAAGGTGCAGATAAATGACACAAACTGTGCAGGGTCTTAGTGATCCACCCAAAAGTCTGCACATATGAATGAGGGCCAGAGACAGAAAGAAGGATTGAGAGGGAGGTTGTGAGAAGTGAATAAGAGCAGAAATGAAGGCTGAGAAATGGCAACGTTTCATGTCTGTGTGTGTGTTTGTGTGTGGCGTCTCCTCTCTCACGCTGTGTGTTCAGTGCTGAGTGGTGGGAGTGGTACAGGTCAGAGAGGACGGAGTAAGTAAGTGGTCGACATCTGAGACACCGTTAATGTTTGCTAGAGTTCAGCACAGAGGAGTGAGATAGACAGGGGCTGCTTAAGTGCTGCCTAATCTGCTTTTTGTCCCACACACTTTTTTCTTACTCACATAGTCATCATGGTTAGGAAGGTTGACTTATTCACTACAATTCAACGTTTCTACAACCGGATGTGAAAGTCAAATAGATTTGCCTTTCATGAAGACAAGCCATCCCATCCTGTAGTACAGGAATCTACTTTTTAAAAAGTCTTACTTTCTTTTTTCTCTCTTCCTTCATTTGAATGAGATATGTTATGTGGTGGCGTGAAATATGATCTAGCAGAAAGAAATAGTAGCCACGATATCATTTATGTAATCATCTGTTTAGAGTTTGGGTGGTTCAGGAGAGACAGAAACAGCCCAAATAGGAACATGCTTTGCTCTTGTCTCAGACTCCAAACATATCAAAGATAAAAATCAGGACAACCTGTTATGTTGCTGTCACGTACAACCACAAAGGAGTCACATTCAGTCACTGAGTTATAGTTGCAAATGGTATTTTTTGCTTTGGAGTTGTCCAGTGTAGCATAACAGAAACATTTGTTTGTGGAAATGCAGAGAAGATGTCATTCCAGTGATCATATCCTCTCAGGGGTCAGGATTGGTTTTGGAGTACAGTTTTTACACCAGAGATTTGTACACTTTGCTGTGCTGAAGTATGTTTGTGTGTGTGCAAATACAAGCACATGCATGCGTGTGACAGGCCATAGAGGAAGGGTGTCATTAGAGGAGAATGCTGTGATTACACCCTGGAGATGCTCCACTGACACACATCAGATTGTTGTGTGTGTTGCGTGGAGTACACATGAGTTAACACTCATCTAATCTGCATTTTGTCCTCTCTCTCTCAAACAGGTGCAGAGTCACTCAACAGAAACAGCTTCAGCTTCAGTGATGAGAGGCTGAACTCCCCCACCGTGCTCTCACCTACCACCAACTCACCTCCTCTTATGTCACCAAAACGTGAGCTACACTCCTCGTGCTTAAACACACACACATGTGCGCACACACACGTGACATAATCATTTTATAATGTGTGATGAAGATACTTATAACAGAACTCTTCACTATTCTTAGTTTGAAGTCTGAATCTCTTTCTTTTGCTCGCAGCCAAACTTGGTGACACTAAAGAACTGGAGGACTTCATTGCTGACCTTGACAAGACATTAGAGAGTAAGTGTTAATGCAACCTAGCTGTCAGAACCCCTGATGAATTAGTCTGTGTGCTGGTGACGTCCGCATTTGCTCGCTATGTCAGCTATGCTAACGACCACTCAGAAAGTGACACAGGTGTCACTCCCCTTAGGTTTCTAACGAAAATTAATGTGTCAGGACTATGAGGGAGCTGGGGCATGTTATGTGGACCATGAGGCCTCTGGGGTTACACTGGAGAGAAAGGGAGGGTATCCCTTTTCAGCCATCACTCAAATCTGAAGGAAGTGCTGCTACCAACACCATGCAAAGGGTACACACCACATAGTGAACCCTGGGTTTTCTATTTTGTCCCATCCTTTTCTCCCCTTATTCCATTTTCATCTATAGTACAACAAAGACATAGATCTCCGCGTATGTCCATGAATGAATCTGTAACCTGAGAAGGCAACAGGGTGTTGTTTAGTAGCTTACAGAGCTTATGGGTGATAGACATTCATGGCTAATTTGTGTTGGACCTCTTCTTTACTACGAGGCTTGTGAGTGTTGAAACTTGCATCAGAGTATGAGGAATGTGCGCTGGTGCAAACACGGGCTAAAAACTGAACTGAAAATGTCAGGAATGGAATGAGACTGAAGTGGGAGTTGAAACACTTTCTTTATTTCCATGTTTTTTCCTTCCACCGCCCTGCTCTGTTCTGTGTTTCAGCCACTGAATGTCCGTCTTTCATAGCTCGCAGGCGTCCAGTCCCTCTGTAATTCTGAACATTCAGTCAGCCAATTGGGCAGTCCGCCAGCCCCCTGTTAGCCCTGGAGAATGGCGTTTATTAGGGCCACCAGTGTTTATGATGACCAGCCTGTAAAAACTGACCGCTCACCAGTCAGAGAATAGAGCTGGCAACCAAGGAGCCAGAGAGCCCTATTCTAACCAGGTCTGTCTGTCTCTGTCTGTTCTTAGGCATGTGAGAAGGAGGCTAAAAGTCATCCTGGAGTGAAACCATGAGGGACAACCCCCCCCCATGCCCAGCCCCCACACAAAAACCCACCGACTATGGCCCACCATGATACAGCTGGATGGCACAGCAACTTCCAAGTGGCTCCACCACGACGGTATCAGCTCTCTAAAGGACACTCCTGAAGTTAGTGCTCTTCTGACTCAAGGCCACCTGGCTACTGGGCTGTAAGAGCTGCAGGAAGGGTCAAACTTAGCCTTTTAGGGAACTTGAGGACAAGAATACTTCAGCCTGAGGTAATGGATTAGAATCACAAATTCAAATTCCCCCACCACACAGACCAGGTTACACTCCCTCATCCAAAACTTGAGCTGGAAGAGTATTTAAAAAATAGCTTTTACAATAGAAATATATTTGTAATTTTATAGAGCTCCTTGTTGTCTTTTTTGTGAAATATATTTTTGTATCTCATGTAAATAATAATTGTTTCAAATTATATTTGCCTTGGTATTAACAGAACATTCAGATTAAGTTTTGACTCTCATTGACTGGAATAAAGTTGGTTACGTACTTAAATGTGAACTGAAAACTTAATCCATTCTGATAAAAATGGAAAGTTATATGTGTATTTAATACAGCTAATGCCTGCCAGAGTTAATATTAAAGTAATAAATATTTTTCTTTTACTACCACATGCCTCCTCTCTTCATTTTGGACTTGAAACTTCTGCTTCTTTGGGATTCTGTCACATTGTTTCAGCAATTTAACTCCATCTGAAGTTAAACCAAATAGCATATTAGTCATCTTTGTCAGAAAGTCCTTCTGCTGTGTCTATAGCAAAATCAAACCACACAGTTGGTGTAGAGCTGCTGACTGGCTGAATTGGAGCGGTAACACATTGGGTATCTTTGAATGACAGCTGGCTCTTCACTACCTCAGCACTTTATTAACCCATCAACACCACCTCCCTGGTGTGTCCTTCTCCCTGTCTCTTTATGTGTTTCAGTGACCTGCTGATCTCCCTCCAAAATTTTATCATAGCATTACATATTTGTTTTCTTGGAATGTGCATACAGTTTTGTACCGTAGTCCACCAAAGAGTAAGGCTCATTAAAACAGACTGTATGAAGAGGTGGTGTATTCACTTCCTTCCAAGTACGTAAACTCAAATAAGCAACAACACACACTGAAATTGAAATAGATATTATGTCTTTTACCTTATGTGCTCATTAATCAACTACTCGACAAACAGGGGCTTATGTAACTTCTATAGCAACAGGGTCTATTTTCAGAGGTGGAGGGAGACAAGAGGGTGTGACCCCTTCTTGGCCCTGCAGCAGGTGTTGCTAAAGTAACTGAATGTCAGAGGCACCCCTCTGTCTGCTGACCATCAGAGGTCAAAGGTCACTAACTATAGGCAGATACGCTTCCATATCGGTGCCATGGTAGCACTGCTGCAGGTGCTTAAAGACAAGGAACCACAATCAAATGAGTTCTATTCTGTTTGATGTACTTAAAGGAATACCACAATATTTAGTTTTATACTTTAATAAAGTTGTGTTCAAGTGCTCAAAATGTGTGCAAAACACGCCGACATATCCTGACCTTTGGTGGCTACTGGGGGTTAAGCAACCAATATACTGGATCAGACATTCTCCATAATACAGTCACATGACATCATGACATCACCAAGGTTATTTTGTCAGACTTTGGAAAACTCCTTCAAGAACCACAAAAAGACATTGCACAGCAGCTTTCAAAGGCTGAGTGATCATGTGTGGAGCGCCCCATTAAAACTTGCTGTACTGATTGCATCTGTACTGATTCGTGCTGCAGCCTTCGATTTTATTTCTTATGACATCTCATGCTTTGAAATGCTCAAATGAGACCTCAGTCCACAAGCTGAGAGTCCCTCACATCTGTGCATGGCTGCTCTTCACAGTCTGTGGATCCAGCCAGCATACTATCTGTGCATGCCAGACTGTGTTAATCTGATGGCAGGAAGCTGGCATGGAGACACCCGTCTCCGTGTTGTTTCTTCAGTGTAGTTGGCAGAGAGAAGCTGTGGGCACTATCCCACAGTGAGTCCACCTATCTGCACTGGCTCTGCATCATGGGTATGGTGTTTGGTGGGTTTCAGCCTGAGGCTGGACAGCTGGCACTGATCTGAGAGACCACATTGACACATAATCCCCTGAGGGCAGGGGATGGGTTGCCCTTTCATCTATAACAATCTTCCCACTTGGCAGAGGTGAGCATCTTTTTGGCAGCATGGTATCAGTCCTGTAGATGTGTTGGCCTTGCCAGTGGACAACACTTATACGCACAGGGCTGGAAGAGTGGGAAAGTAGGAGACTCAGACACGATGCAGAAGAACAGAGTGGATTGAGATGGGTAGAAGAAGATAAGAACACATTAAGGAGTCTTTAGAGAGAGAAAATCAGGGTGATTGAGGGCATGTGTGGAGAGATGGACAGAGAAAGACGATGGACAGAGAAAGACAAACACAATAAATCCTGCACCCATGTGTCAGTCTTTACATCAAGATGAATCCCAGTGGGAGGCCCCTCAAGACTGCTGAAGTGGTCATTCTATGAATAGGCTGGGCAGAGACACACAGATGTGTGTCCACATCACAAAGAGACAGAAATACACAGAGCCAAATATCAGGTTCAGTTTTCCACTGGGTCCTCACATCACTGGTGTCCAGATGTCCCTGTTGGCAGTGTAAGGAAAAGGGAGCATTAATGAGTGTGTATGTGTTCATGTTGGTGTCTTCAAATGTCTGCATGTGATAATGCTATTTTGTTTGTGCAGTTGCAGCATACACTGTACGCATGCATACATGTATGTGTGTATTGAGGCATAGAGTCGTGTGTGTGTGTGTGTGTGTGTGTGTGTGTGTGTGTGTGTGTGTGTGTGTGTGTGTGTGTGTGTGTGTGTGTGTGTGTGTACTTATTGTTTGCACTCTTGCCTCACAGAAGGAAGGTCCAAGGTTTGATTGAACTCTTTCTGCAGGGTGTTTCCAGGTTCTTCTGTGCTCATGAAGCTTTCCTTCCACAGTCCAAACAGTAAAGCCAAGGGGATTGGAAATTTAATTTGTCCATATGCATGAAGAAGAGTCCAAACTTTGAATGCAACAAGTACATCTACTTTGGTTAGAGCTTGTTTAGAGCTGAGAAGAGGTTGAAGCCCAGGTAGGGTTCAAAACGATTATTAGAAGTATGGCAATTTTAAATAAAAGGAAGCTGAAAGATGGTCTAAAATCATATAAAGTTTAATAACAACACTTTGAAAAACTGACAGCATTATCTTAGTGGAAAGAAACATACGATAATTCACTAAACTGGGTACAGTTATGATGTTTCAAAAAAAGTATGTCGAGTCAGTGTATATGCTTCAAATGCACCAACAACCGCCTGCACTAAGGACATCTGAACCCATTCTCCAGCAAAGACAAGCTTTCACCATTATGACAGGTAAGTCAAGACTCACTCAGATGAGGACTGACAGGCAGGTTTGGCTGCCATAGAGGTCATTTTCCATGATAATATCTGTCTTAAAATGCAAAAACAACAGGATGGAGTACTCGATGGTTAATTCTTGTTAATGCCAATAAAGACACCTCCCTGTGTCTGTGTTAATATCACACAGCTTATGACTAAAATTACTTCGCATGATGAAATTTAGCCACACCTCCACCTTTGGAATTAGGTCACCCTGTTCTAAGCAAGTGGATGCCTTACATACAAACACATGCGCGCACACACACACAGTCCAATGATGGTGGCCACAGGAAAGTCTGAACAATGTGTGGGTGTGTTGGAGCTGACGGAGCAGTGAATTTGCTGCGGTGGATGTCCATGCGGCTGAATGGAAAGCTCAGCAGCAGGTGCTAGCTGGTTTTTTAGAGACTCACTCCTTAAGGGAAATACACGACATGTGACTTTTTGGCTGGTTTGGTAACTAAGAAACAATGTCACATGTATACACTGAAAAAATAGCTCAACATTTCGAAACTGGCTGAAACATTTAACACGGAGTTATGACAACAGAATTAAGGCTGATCGTTACGCAACAGCTTTATTCATTCTGCTATATAAAGCTGTGCCCCTTCTCCTCTGTTCCACATGCATCTGTAACTCAGTGGGTTCTTTCATTAGTCTTTGTGAAAATGTAAACATGCTCCTGGAGTTTTCTATCCATATTCTAAGAGAAATCAGTATCTTCAACTGTACTGGCCAGCAGAAATTGGGCAGTTGTAACTCAAGTAGGGTTAACCATTAATTGTAGGGTTGTTGATTTGATTTGTGGAGCTGTCCTCAAATAAAACTGCATCACATAGTATCCCAAAGAGAAATGTAGGCAATACAAAAATTGGTGAAATATTTGGATGAATGCATGTGGCAAACAAATGTAATACTTACGCATTTTAACCAAGAAAAAAAACCACAAGTCTTAGTCTTACTGTGCTTAAGTTTAAGTCGCGCTGACAAAATTCATCTGAAAATGTGACTGCAGAGTTGGTCGTGTGAAGTCAGTGCAAGTTTTCCATGTGGCTGCAGTAGATCATGACAGATGGGACATGAGATGAGAAGATGTTGGCATAAGCTTTGTGATTAGAGGTGATGATATCACTGGGCTGTGAGCCTGCTGCGCTCCCAGCTGATGTTCAGACACAGCTGTCTCCGCTGGCTACTCTTCGCTCCGCATTCACTTCCTCTGAGCTTGGCGGAGTCAAACTGGAGGAGTTTCACACAAGAGAAACTGGAACACCGGTGTGCTCCAATACAACATTAACACATAATTTTTATACAAACACTGTTTGGTAATTCTGTTTAATTTGCGATTTCTATTAACAGTAGAAAGAGAAGCACCTGAAGGAGACAGAGAGAGAGAGACAGAGAGACAGACAGACAAAGCACATTGTATTACTTGTAATGTATTTGCCTAATGTTTGATTATAAACAACAAAGAAAAGACCATATAAGTCATTGTCTTGCATCAGGGGCCGCCTCAACATGTTCAGTAGAAAGCCCCTGTTAGCCATGGCAGATAAAAAAAACAGATCATCTTTATTCTTGTGAATCATACAAGACGTCTACGTGGCTGAGTGACCAGATCATAGACAGACTGTGAGTCAGAGTGCACTGTTCATTAGGGAGTGTGACCATATGTTTCCAAATTGCTGAGTCACTGGAGTGCTGCACATGGGATGGACGTGGACACCCCAGGAGGAAATGTGGTGACTGAATTCAGTTCATTTAGCAAGCAGTCAGAGAAATGGTTAAAAAAGAAAAGTTATAGAAAATAGCACGCGCACACACACAGAAGAGAAGTTGTTGTGCATGTACACACTTCAGTGACTCATGACTTCCTGCCATCATAGAAGGTCAGTCAAAGGCTCTTTACAGTCTCAAGAGGTTAATACTGGAAATTTCTAAGACTGTGTGTGTGTGTGTGTGTGTGTGTGTGTGTGTGTGTGTGTGTGTGTGTGCGTGTGTGTGCGTGTGCGTGTGTGTGTGTGTGTGTGTGTGTGTGTGTGTGTCGCCAGGCAGATCCCAGATGGCTCTCTGCTGTCATGGTTCTCCTATTGTCAGACTAGGCTGTCTGGCTCCCATCTGTTTCTTCATTTCCTCCCATTTATCCTTCTGCCTTTCTGCATTTTAAATTGCTCCTAATAAACAGTTCCATAATGTTCAGGAGTCCACACATCCCTCTGTCTTTGCACCTGACCCCTCCTTCTTTCCCTCATCCTATCTGATGCTTGTTTAAACAGATCATCCAGACTGTCCCAGGGCAGCCATCTTCTATTTGATCACTGGAGGTTTTTGAGGAGTAAGATATTTGTAGAAGAGTGGGTTTGGGTATTGCAGCTGAAGCTCTGCAGCTGTGAGACTAAAAGAGACTGGGGGGGAGGGGGACCAACATCCCGGTTCAGGTTTGAGCAGCTTTACATGAGCACTGAGATTATAACTTACATTACAGGTGCAGTCACTGACACTTTTCCTCCAAACACAGGCATTTATGCAATCTGGGTAGACTTTTGACTTAATTGCAACCTGCTTGATTGTCTGAAGGCTTGAGTCTCTTACCCTGTCTGACTTTGTTTTAGCGATGTTGCTCCGTTTACAGATCTCAGCAATTACTTGGGTGAGCAGTGTTACCCTAACTGCTAGATTCTGGAAGTGTCCTCCAAAGGACAGGGGACAGAAAGGGAGAGACAAACTAAAGAAGGCATTGAGAATCATTACCCTCACAAGAGAGAGAGAGACAGAACAAGATAACCAATGTACTCCTAATGTATTGGTAATGGTAAGGCGTAAGTGGCCAACTGTAGCATATGAGTAAGTTTTACACAATGTGTGACCCTCTCGCTCAAGGATTATTATGCAGTGATGCAGTATGTCCCCTTGTACTTCCTAAATGGCCCCCAGTGCAGCCACAGTGAACTCTCTTCTTTCAGTAAACCTCTCTGTGGTGCACACTTATCTGTTCCAGTGGTGCCAACATGTGGATTACACAGAGACAGACAGTAAATGGAAAGCTTTAGAGAGGGAACAGCACATGGCCCCTTTAATAGGATGACACGCAACCTTAGAATAAAAGGTGACAAGGACTCCCCTCTCTGTGTGCAGATTTAACATTTACCCCACTTTTTCTCACCAGTTTTAACATCAAGGGCAGGGACTTTCTGAAATAACAGTAATCTGATCAGTATCAACATACAACATCTAGCTCTCAGGCAGTGGAGTCAGGCATATTGGAAGTTTGGGTTTTGGTTTGGTGTGAAGTTGTAATGTTCTGCTGAAACAGTGAAAGACAAGCCATCCCAAACAGATTTCTGTTTTATTACACCCAAACCACGTTACACGGGAACACACAGTGCTGATAAAAGACTCAGTCATGCTGACCCCTACATCACAAAATGAGCTAAATTATCTTTAACGCAGTTGTTGTTGCTGTAATTGTTGTGGTAGTGTGTTGCCATTTTGAGATCAGTCTTCACTATCCTAGTCTTTTATTTTGATAAGAGATGTGAGAAAGGCCAGGAGAATCTGTTGTGAGATTTGGAAAGCGTGATGCAGAGTCACACTGCATGAAGCTTTAGTTCATGACTAAGGCCATTACCCACTGCATATATTTCACATTTCTACAGAACGTTTTCTAATCTTTGCTCATAACGGGTTCAACGTTGAGGGTTCAGCTTTGTTGTCATTCTGCAGTAATTGCTTAGGTAGCACAACATAATGTAGTTGTTGCCCCCTCCATGCCGCATACTGTGTTATCACAATGTATGAATCGGACAAATACATTCATTTGGAAAAAAATAAATAATTGAGATAATAAACTAGAACAAGGCAGAATAAAAACACTTCATTAATAATTTTACGTCTTGAAATCTGCAAAACATATGTGATATATTAATTGGTAAAGTATGCAAAATTCTAACTATAACATGCTTCTCATTGACTATCATTTTACAGTTGCTGTGTAAATCCTAATTAATTTGGATGAGTAAATATTATTTTAGACAAAGGCCATTGATAATAACTAAGTTCCAACAGATGCTGACTCAGTAATACCTCCTCCTCCTCCTTTTCACTTGTCCTCCACCCTCATCCTTCACCTCTGCATGTCTCCTCACACAACTCAAAATGTCCCTGTCTATTGTCTTTAAAACCTGTCTCTATCTTTCTTGTTGACACTTTCACCCTCAACACAACCTCTGGCATTTCTCACCGCCTTTCTGTCATTTTCTCCCCTCCCTCTGTGCTGCCTTCCCTGTGGCCAGGTTAAAAAGGTGGGTCAGGGTTTAGCTTTAGGCCAGCAACAGCACCCTGTCATTAAGACTGAGTTTATATGTGACCAAACTTTCTATGAGAACTGGACCCTGAGGGGAAAAACCTCACCTCAGTTCACCTGCCTGATGGTGAGAACTTTTTCCACATTTCATTATTTAGCACACATGCAAAACCAAAGTAGGAACAGCCTCAGCCATTGTGTTTAACATCTATTCCTCCTCTTATATAATGCAGCTATTACATATGCAGAACATTGTTCAGTAATAACATGCATTTAATTAACTCTTCAAGGTTAAAATGAGTATTTACTGGAAGAAAAGTAGAGAATTGAACCATAGATATTCAGTTCCAGTGAGACAGCAAAGACAGCATATGTTCAGAAACAAAATCAGCAGATTAACTGTTTTTCATGAGCATTTGAAGTCATTCACAAATGCTGCGAGAGAGTTTGGGACATCATCAGAAAGCCCTCTATTCCATTCCTGTGATCATTCACACATGTCACTTTAAACATCAAAATCTTCAAGGGGGTGTAAGCAATGTAAGGTCGATGTCAGTTTAACTCACTGGTAGTTTCAGTATATGTTTGGGGGTTTTAATTAGTTTTATTAACCTTTGGTCATTGAAACAGCTCAGACTTTGAAAATATACCTATTCAGGGTGCATAGAGGCTATGGTGTTGACCATAAATTGCAATGTCATTCCACATCGCTCTCCCCTCATTTCCTGTGATCACATCACATTCAAATTAACAACAAAACAAAACAAAAAAAAAGAAGATGAAGAAAAGAAAAAAGACCAATACACTGATTCAGCACAAAGGAGCAGCAAATCTGAGCATTCAAGATGAATCATGTCGGAATGAGTATTCTGTAAATACAGTATCAGTATATTTAAGTAAGAACCAGAGACATTTTCAGGCCATTATCAGTTATGAAACCAGACAAAGTAAATGCTGAGGTTGTATTTCATATCATGGTAGGCACTGAAATAAGCATGTATTTGTCAACCTTTCTGGCAAACCAGGATGAGCTGTATGAGTGTGTGAATCAGAGTTTGTTTGGTGCTGCTGCAGGTTTTAGAAACCTGTTATGCATAGTTTTTAATGATAGCAGTTGTTTCAGCAGATGAACAGTTTCTTCAAAGCACTTGTGTCAACACTGCTTTTAGCCTACACACAGAGTTGCTACTACAAGTGCCACCTCAGAGCAAAGTCCTTCCTTTTATCCTGGACAGCAGAACCTAAAGGAGTTTCAGTCGAGGCTGCAGGGCATCAGTTAAATCCCCCACATAATTACTGGCCAATACAGGCAGTGAGAACAAGCCAAACACTGGCCTCTCTTTGACAAAGGACGAGGGCGTTCAAAGTCCTTCGCTTTAGCCCCACGCCTGGTGTGTGTGTGTGTGTGTGTGTGTGTGTGTGTGTGTGTGTGTGTGTGTGTGTGTGTGTGTGTGTGTTAAGCTTTCTTCCACTGCTGTGTTCATTGCCTATAAGTCTGGGTAAGAATGGGATAATAAATTAGAGAGATGGGCTTTTAAAAAGTAAATGAACCTCTGTTTAGGATCGTGTGACCCAAAGCTTCACATCGTTCATAATTCACATAATTCCCCACCCCAACGCCTCAAAAAGGAAAAGATTTGTTCCTAAGATTTAGATCAGCTTTCCTTTTACAAAAGCACCTTTCATCAGCCAAATCTTTTTTTAGTGGAAAGATGATAAATTACTGTCAAATTGAAATATTTAATGAGCCCTCCTGCAAAAGCTGAGATATCTATCCATCATCCTGTCTTCCGTCACAGCACAAATAAACAACGTTCCACAAGAGGCCTTAACAAGACACTACATGCTTCCCATCCTCTCTGAACTCTACTCAACAGATTTATCATGAGCACATCTGTCTATGACTTTCTGATGAGCAACAACTTGGTTATAGCTTCTGAGTCTTAAAAGTCTCAAAACATATAAAAACAATCTGTCACTGTCAAGTTTACTATTGTGACAGGAACATTAATTAACATGTTTCAAGAAAGTTCTAGCATCCTAAGATTCTAGAAAAATGGAATTTATGTTGGTTTTAACAGTGCTGGTGAGTGGGAAGCCAGTGAGGGATTGCATCCTTAATGGCTTTCCATTCACTCAGGCCAGCTACATGGAGGAGATGGTATTGAGGGGTGAGCAAGAATCTCTTTACATCGGGTAAAAAAGAGAGGGATTCATGTCTTATGTCAAGACTTTTAGATCATTCTCCAGTATTATCTTAATTTTAACTGAGCTGAATTTAAAGACAATTTGTAGTTTCAAGCTTAGCTTTTGGTTTTACCATGCTAAAAGTCATGAATCAACACTCACAAAGGATCAACACTGTACCTAAGCCAACAGTGTTGTGCTCTCTCTGTTGCTGCATGCCTTCTGCCACACCGCTAACCACCGCATGCTTTGCTGACACTTTCTGCAACTGCCACCACTCAGTGCAGCATAGACAGTGATGTTGAGCCGGTAGCTACAGCTAACCAGCAATGACCAGCCACTGACGGACTGCCCATGTCTGCGCTGGAAAGACAGGCAGTCTGGTGGAGCTGTGACAGTCACAAGAAGCACATTTGTGGTCCTTTGAGAGAGTCACATGTGTTGTAGCTCTCTTTGGTGTGTGTCAATACATAGCTGTTGTCTGCTGTTAATTGCAGTTAACATCAGCAGAGGAATAGATAACATTCACTGTTTTTTTTTCTGCTGGGTCTTGGCTATTACATGTTTTGGAAGGAGCCAGAGAATTCTGCTGAACTGAACATTCAAATCCAAGCAGACACATACAAGCATTTTCACACATTTTTCACATACAGTATTTATATTGGAAAAATCAACTGTATAACCATATACCACACCATAAACCCACAAGATACGTCCGATATTTTATGTGCAGTGCAAAACAATATTTACCGTAGAGTTCCCCTTCATTGAAAAATTTTGCTTATCATTGCATTCCATATAAATTTCCTGATGAAGTGCAGAACAACAAGCGAGTCTGCAGTGTGACCATGTGTTGGGGTGGTAAGTGGCATCTAGGAGTGAACAAAAACAGAAGCTTTGCTCAGGCTGTGTCTCTTGGCAGAGAAGGAAAGCTCATTCAGAGAGGCATTTCCTGATTGCTGAGGTAATTAGGCCCATCAGGCCTCAGACGCAAAGGATTAACCAAATCTAACTGTGGCTATGCTAATTAAACCCGTTAGTGCTCTTTTTGTTGCTCTCTCTCTCTCCTTGAAGAATTGCATGTTGGCTACATTTATTCACTAAAAGAGTGAACAGGAAAACCAACATTTGCAATTTACCAGCCCATTAGGGAGCAAAATAAAGTCAGTGACTGTGATTAGATGAGAAGAAATCCTCAGTCGCAATCATCTGGAGAGTGACGTTTAGGTAGGGAAGGAAGGAAAGTAGAAGGCAGGAAAACAAATAACTTCTCCTTCTCATTCCAAAACAGGTCTGGGTCTTGGTCTCCAGTGAACTTCCTGGCCTCACTGGAGTAAAGGGCAGGAAAGACACACATGCATACAAATCGTCTGCTGTTGCTGTGTTGTCCTTGAGAGGTATAGTGTTGGGAGGAATGCATGTGTGGGTACGGGTGTGTGGTAACTTGTATGTTGTTTTCGTTTACAGTGATAAATCAGGATAATGGTTACTTGACTAAAATTGGACCATTTGGCCTTTGTCTCTCAAACCATTTCACTGCATCATTCGTCATCATTATGCTCATTACTGTTCCTCTCCTCAGGGCTGTTGTTTAGCTCTGGCTCACAGGCTCTGCAGGACGCTGCAGTTCTGAGGTCAACGGCTACAGCTCCACCTTTGTTTTGTGCTTGTGGAGAAAAACACAAGTCAGATGAAGCATAAGCACAATTAAAAACACACACACATGGACTGAGTGAGGCACACTGTGTGGCTGGGAGCATCATCCCTGTCTTTATTCATCAAGACGGGGACATTCATTTCAATCTGAACCAGCAGACTTATCACATATTATCTCTGACATACACTGGAATGCAACAGAGAGAGATACAGAGACAAACAGACAGAGATATGAGGCTGGTTGAAGGTACTGCCAAACCAGCTCAGTTTTACATGGTGGTGTGAGACAAAGAAGCAGGAAGGAAAAAATGAGAGTGTGGAGGACTCACAGAAAGGGGGGGGGGAATCTGCTAAACAAATCAGTGCAGCATCTGTTGTACACACACACACCAGTGCACATTCAAATCACCAGGCAGGCAGCGGAACAACTTACAAACTGCAATGACAACGAAAAAAGTTTCTGCTGTCAGTCACAGCCTGTGGCCATGACAACAGGCCTCTGGCCAACATGTACCAACATGAACACAGTCAGCAAGTACGCAACAAATTCTTATGTGGCTGGCCTGCTGGGTACACCACTGGTCTCAGCGGCGGTGCCTTGAATGAAGGAATGAAGTGCACATTAATTTTGTCTGAAAACAAACACCTCCATTGGCTGATTTTGCCAATGAACACACCCTCAACAAGAAAGGGGGGACTATCTGGAGAGAAATTAGTCTCAGTGGTGGTGACAAATGCGTGTTTCAACCTGTATGAACCAATGTCAATAAATAATAAATATAACCCAACTTCGTCAGTATTCAACATTCAGTGTTTATTTCCACATTCAAGTTCATTAATCTACTAACAGTTTATGTGCATGTAAATGTCTGAAAAAATTTGTGAAGTTTTTTGCATTTATTTAAAGATTTTTGAGCGTGTGCCCACTCACTATGTAACACATGTGTATTAGATTACAATTGTGTGTGGGACTTTGTGACTCTTGGATGCCTGGCTTTTCAGTGAATTCATGCGAAATTTCAGGCCCATGGAGGCTGTCTGATATTGTACAGCACAGACTTTAAAGCCTAGTCTAGTTTGTTTTTTGGCTAAAATAAAAACATTTGACATGATAATTGATTTGACTTTTGTTCAATAGCAAAAGGTGGCTGAGGCAGAGGAAATGGACAATATCAGCTGTGCAGAGGAGATCCAAGAACCTATTAAAGCTGCGTTTCTTCTCCCACAGCTCCAGGCGTGTCCTCTCGTCTGCTCCACACACACTTGGCCCTGTGAGAGGGAAGTCTCCCTGCCTGCCCCATAATCAACATGTGTGAAAAAACACACACATCCACAAAGGGGTTGAAAATAGAGCACATACTACAAAAATGCACCAAACCTTAAATTAGACACATTTTTAGTGCCAGTGACTGAAGATCTGTCTTTTGAGTAAGTTGAGTAAGTTTGAGTAAGTTGAGTAAGTAGTTATTGTTTGTTTCTTGTGATTGCACTTATAAATATTGCTATATAGGACACACTCACTTTGTTGATTTTTAACTATCATTCATTCAAACACCTCAGTTCCAGATGATATTTGGGGATAATGCTGAATCTTAAAAAAAAAAAATCACCATATGACATGTTGTACAATAAATAGCTAGTGTAACCAACAACTCAGCAGTCACAAGCACATAAACAAAACATTGTTTACCGGTAGTCAAGGACAACAGCATTATCATATCTGCTCTGAGAGTTGACCACAGTAACACTCTGCAAAACCACATCCTGTGTATGATGTAAGACTCATCACAGGACTCTATGAAAGCTCCAACTGTCTGAGTGGGAAGCATTAGTAATGGAGCATTCACTGTCTGATTTCACAGAGAGTGAAATGGTGAATGACAGAAAAAAACTTGGCCAGGACTATTTGCCTTAAGAGAAACTGACAATCGGTAGTTTTCCATTTCATACCCGTTTTAACAATTAACAAATTTCACTGCATTTTTTTTTTTTTTTTGTTACATTTTTAAAAATGAAGTAGCACTATATGGCTATGACTTCAATGGAAGGCTTGTGGAGGCAGACAGGGAAAGTTTAAATAGGACTGGCTGCAAGGAAGTTGTAAGTGGTGAGATTCATTAGCCTGATATTATGCATGCACATGCACACACACACAGACAGACAGACACCCGCACACACACACACACACACACGTACACACACACACACACACACACACACACACACACACACACTAAAACTAGTTATCAGGATCTGAATTAGCCATGAGGATTGGCTCTTGTCGTTACAAATGTTCCACTTCAGCTAAGCTAAGCTTACCAGAGTTATTTATCAACCAAGCACATGGTTTCAGTTGACAAAATGACTTTTCCAGTGAGGTTATATGTGTTGAAACATTAATTGCTTGACTGACAGGGAGAGACACAGTGTGTGTGTGTGTGTGTGTGTGTGTGTGTGTGTGTGTGCGTGCGTGCGTGCGTGCGTGCGTGCGTGCGTGCGTGCGTGCGTGCGTGCGTGCATGCGTGTGTGTGTGTGTGTTGAGAGCAAAGATTCGAGCTAAACTACATTTAAAAGCTGCAACAGACAGTTTGAAGGAACACAATGCAAAATCTTCTGTCTCTCTCTGCTGCGTCATATCACTATGCTAAGGTCAGGGGTGAAGGTAGCTTGCAGCTCTGACTGTGAACTTTACAGCAACCAGACTTCACCACTTCCTGGGACAGTGGACATAAATGTTTGCCGTACCCTGTCTCCCTGTGGGCAGAAACAGAGCAACCAGTTCCTAGCATCCTAGCATTCACATTGGGAGAGGCTCATGTTAAAGGCATCAGGGGTCTGCGGCAATGTTGGCAACCCAACAGACACTTCTTGAAAACACAAGTCAAGGAGTATAACACACGCATGAGTCAGAGGATGCATTATAGGATGAAATAATAATTACAATTAAATAATATTGCGAACTTTAAAACAACACCTAGCAATAAAAATTCTGTTGTGTTACCCACAAAATGTGTTGTGGTACATTACTTGCAATGAATTTCCAAAGCTTATCCAAAGCCTACAAAAGAACTCTCTTTGTCCACTTGTATTTGTGACCTTATTCTTTGGTCACTACCCAGAGCTCAGGATCATAGGTGAGAGTTGCACCATAGATCATTAATACATGGAAAGCAGTCTGGTACGATGCTCACATCATTGCCAAAACATACTTGTCTGTTGATCTGATGTTAATTACCCTCACTTGTAAACAAGACCCTTAAACTAAACAGAGTACCATGGTACCAGACTTGGAGACACTGCCCCTCAACCCATCTACTTCCTCCTCAGCTGCAAACTGTCCCACTAGGGTCATGGTCCAATGGGGTCAACAGATGAACATCATGGCAAAAAAAAAAAAAAACAACAGACATGCATCATCAAATCATACACTCTTCACACCCTGGCAGTGTCTACAACTTCTGTCCATGAAAATGACTCAGTAATAGTGACAGTTAACTTTTTGACTGTCTCAGAAATCTCCACCAGGGAGATGGGCAAGACTTCCCCTCATTCCTCTGACTCTACCTTCTCTACAAAGGGCGAGTGTGTCAGATTTAGTTCCTCATATTTCCAGCAGTCTTTGACAAGGGATCACAGGGGAGGCAGGACCTTCTTTATTTACCCAAGCTTTTGAGGCCAACCAAGAAACCCATGACCTTTCAGAGTTGGGAGTTGAAAACCTTTCTGCCAGAGGCCTCAGCCATATGTTTACAGGTCACTTTCACTGCACTGACAGATTCCCTGCCAACTGATGTAGCTCACCACCAGGTGGTGATCAGCTGACAACTCTTCCGCTTGCTTCACCCAAGACTCCAAGACACGAATATGGGTGTTGATCAACTTACACAATTACAAAGTCAATCATTGATCGTTGACCAAAGGTGTTTGGGTGTCCGGGTATTATCAACAACAACACTTGTATACTTAAACATGGTATTTGCTATGGACAGTCTTGTGAGCAATATGTGACAGACCATGCCCACTTGCATCAATCAATATGGCACTTCAGGTTTTGGTTAATACTTGCCCCCAGAGCATGCACACCAAAATTGGTGAAATTCTGTCGACTGGGTTTGAAGGTACATGTTTTTGGTGTTTGTGGTTGGTGTGTTAAGCTACAAATACTTTGGTAGGCATATTCCCAATCATGGCCTGAAGATATGTGCCAATATTTATAATGATTGGGCAAATTATTAACAAGTATTGGCCATTTTTCTGCTAAACTCCCACCTTTGTAAGATTTTTTGGTTGATGGCGGCCATGTTTTTAGACCAGTCTCTCCCACATGTAATAGAAATGTGTAACTCAGTCCTGCAATGCTGTATACCTATGTAAGTGTTGATAAAGTCAAACTTCAACAAGTTCTATTTACATTACTGTTTTTGAAAAAAATCTAAATGGTGGAAAATCCATCATAGCAGACTTTTATGAGTGGATTTTTTGTTGAGCGCACTGAGCTGAATTTGTGTGTTCACTTTCAAGTCAATCAGACACACAGTGTGAGGGGTATGACCTTTCAAAATAGAATTTTTGGGCCTTAATTACTTGGCTCACATTGTTTGGGAAACGCAAGCACATCATTTCCAGATTTGGGTCAGAATTTCATGTGTCCAGCTCATTCCAGCTCACAATACAATAATAAAAAAACAATAATAATATCCAGGTTCAGATCATGTGCCCTAACAGATCTATGCAGGACCTGAGAAACACCACATACAATAAAGCCTCCAAAGACCCATGTACTTCAAACTGCTGGTCAGCACAAGCCCCAGACATGGGCCCAACTATATCTAGCTGGTACCTTCCAGCTACCATACAAGAGAGGTGACATGTGCCAAGATCCAGTGTTTTGAGCCAAGAACCTTCCCTATGACTACCACCCAACTGGCAGTGAGATCTCTACTAGACCTTAATACAGAGGGGGGGCTTTGTTTTCTTTATTCAAAACACATTGCTTTTCCTGAAGACAGTGATCCAAAGATGTCTTTGAACAACTATAAATCTGGCCCCTCACCTTTGGGTACCTCTAACACAGCCCCAAGGATCATAGGAACATGCAACCACAACTACCACAAAAGGGTGGAAATTCAGAGGGGACATACCCTAACTGCATACTACAAACAACACATTTTGAGTTACAGAGTTTTGAGTGATCAACTGAAAAATTGTTTTATTCCGATAGTGCTACGAACATTGAGGAACACTGAGTAAAAACCCATTAATATTTTTAAGCATTCATTCCTCTTATAACACTGTCATATTGATAAGATGTAGTTTGTGGGTTATCCCAAATCCTTTTACAGGCATAAGCCCATGTTTGGACTTTGCAAAACCGCATCATTAGTTCTTGGTGAACTTGCATGGCGTGCTGAAATACAGTCTCATAATCCTCTCTTTACAGCAGTTTGTTTTTCATCACTACTCCAACTGGCTGCCAGTACATCCGCATATCAGCATGTCTGTGTGTCAGGTGCTCAGCCACTCTGTCTTTCGGTCTGTCAGCAGCACAACTCATAAGGCTCCTCTCAACATTGAATGTACAACTCAATTAGGACTTGACAGGGCCAGGTGTCAGGTGGTCATTCAGTGTGTGTGTGTGTGTGTGTGTGTGTGTGTGTGTGTGTGTGTGTGTGTGTCCTAGGTGAGGTTGTCCTGAGAAGGATCTCTTTCTGCAGAAATAGGCCAGTGTCTCCATCTTTCTCTCTTTTTACCGCTCTCTCTTTTTCTCTCCAGAGACTCAGGCACAGGCTGATATTAACAACATCCAGCCACACGATGCACACACTAACCACATAGTAATTAGTGAGCACTATTGACTCTGGGCTGTTATTACTGTCTAATGAATCTGCCATAAAACTCTGGGACTGCCATCAGCCGTCTGTCTACACCACCACAGGGGATTGTGCTTGTGTGCAACTCTCCTTATATACTCATCCACAGACATAGCAGTATTTGGGTGATGCTTTCCCTCATGTCCTTCTAAATGTATGTTATTAGGCTGACATTATTACATTCTCCTTCTTCAAAGGTTTCTGTAGTCCTGGTTTAAATATTTCTCCTTACTGGAAAATATTTATGCACACGCATGTGGCAATAAACACATATGCGCTTTTTTGAGAAAATTTCTCATTTACTGACCACATCATTAAGTGAAATATGCTATGACATGTAACACCGCTGCAATATGAACACAGTTGTAACAAATAGGCCTGCAAGTAACTGACAGGCTGGCACCAATCACCTTGTTTCTACTGTTGATAGCAATCACTCTGCCCTGTCTGTCCTGCTGAGTTGACACAGACTCAGCTATTAATCACATCGATCATTTTCTTCCTATGCTGTCCCGCTGTGGGCTGCATAGGCATCAATCCTGATGCAGTTTAGCCCCAAGTCATCACATGAGACAGTCACACTTATGTGTTCGTGTTATCTGCTTTGTGAAACACATGGTCGAGACTGAAATGTGATGACATAAGCCAAAAGTACCCAAAAAACAATTTGCTTCTAGTTTTTGCACATGATGATTGCCAGATGTTTCTGCTAATTTTTCCACTACACACCTCACACTGCTAATGTATGTAACACAGCCTAAAATCATTCTAAGAATCAGTTTGTCATTGCAAATCCAGGGTGATAAACAGTGTGTTAATAAAGCAGTGTAGTGCAGGAAGCAAGGGAAGAAAGTGCAACAGACAGCAGTATATAATTATGTAATTACCATTACACCACTCTTTCCATATGCCAGACAGGGCCAAGGCAGAGACTGTGGGTTGAATTAGAAAAGTAATAATGTAAAACATTTTCACTGAAATGTTGTACCAACTGCCATACTGACTTAACTGCAAATGAGTGAGTTTCCTGATATTTGATTTTCTAGACTCAGGCTGTCAGATACACCTTTCCTGGAAAAAGATTATAAAGCCAACAGAAAGACTGGGTTTTTCAGACGTTTGTTTGGACCAGACGAGGCAGCAGGCACTCTGTGAAAGCTGAGATAACCCATGACTGAATACATAAATATTCTTCAGAAGCCTCATTTCCAGAACATTGAATTAGAAAGACATTAAAGTGATCAACAGAAATTTACAAATTCTAGGCGGTGAGGGAAAAAAAAGGCATCCGTGCAGCACCAGAGATGTCACCAACATAGAAAAGAAGCTAAGGACTTGAGGAATATTACAGTGACTACAACAAAAATATGAATAGAGCAACATGTCCTGGAGAGGAAGGTTTGAATTTTGATTTTCTTGAGTACCTTATTTGGATGAGAGCTGAGATGACATCTAACTACCCAGTGTGAAATGTGAATGGTGAATTTTTGCATAGTATGTGCTGAGTTGCTTTGCCTGGTCAAAACAGTGAGGGTGGACTGGGTGATTGTGGTTGAGTGAACACATCATCACAACACATGGAAAAGAGACCACTGAAGAGATGAAATGAAAGCTGAGTGGTCTGAAGGTTTTCCTCGCCACTGTCACCAAGTGCCTGCCTATGAGGGAATTGCTGGGTCTCTGCAGGTAGAGTTTGGTCTATACCAGCTCTATATGGGAAGTGTGCTGAGACAGCTTCTGCTGTGATTTGGCACTATATAAATAAAATTGAATTGAATCTGTGATTCTAAGAAGTCAATTATTTCCAAAGACTTAAGAGCCTCTGGTCAGCTGCAGAATAATATACAATACAATGCGCACTCACTCTAATAGCTGAGATTAAAATAATCCAGTGGGCTTTTAAATGGTTTATTTAGCTCTACAAGTTGGAGAATTCTCTCAATATAAATAGATATACTTGATCCTTAATCTGAAATATAAAAAATGACTAAATCTACAGATATATGTTTCCTTTACAGTGAGAGCAGGGGAAGAAGGCAAAAGGTTATAACCACAGTTGGTAAGCAGCATATGATCAATAACTTTATAATATAAGTTGACAAGACAAAAAAACAACAAAAAACAAACAAACAAACAAAAAAAATGAATCAACTAAGCAATGTTTACATAACTTTATTAAAATTTTGTACATTACTTTTACAATTTTTTTTCACATAAACAGAGAAATTTACAATTAAATATGACTACAGACAGTAACAATGTATTTGATTTTAATACGCATCAATGTACATTCACATTAATGCCTACATACCCAAACATGAAGCTTCAACAAGCAAACTAGTCCAGTTTTTACTATAAAGTAACCTTTGTTCTTTCCAACTAATCATCTGAGTGGGAGAAAGAACAAGAGAGGAGATAAACGGGAGATGGGAAGTGGGTTAATAAAAGAGGGATAGGACCCTAGAGGAGGGATCAATGAAGCCTCATAATTAGATCGGCAGCTCTATCGATCCTATCAGTCAAGCAAAGTGAGGCATGAACACAAAGTAACAAATCAGGGGTGAAACTGATATGCACGTGGATGCACGTGGCTGTGAGTAGGCACAGACAGGAAGAACTAATCTGACTGCAGAGCCTGATGTCAGAGAACAGATATGTACATTAAAAATGCTGTACACACAAACGTCAGTGTATACTTAATCTCTAAACATGCACAACTGTCCACAAACTGACACAGGAGAGAAGTTTCTGATCATTTGCCTTGTAGGTGTTCATGTGTGTGTGTTTGAGAAAGAGGCGTGGGTGGTCTGGCAATGAAAGACGATCTCAGATTCTTTACAGGGCTGAGATGAGCATGTGGTGTCACAAGGTCCAGCAGTCAGGAAGGAAAGGGCTTGTGTACGTTAACATAGATGCTGTACGAGAAAGCACACACACACGCACACACACAGCAGGGGGTTGTGCAACAGCGGCTGCCTTGAAAGAGCATGTGCGGTCGGGTGGGAAATTTCCTGGTCGCAGTCCCAGCATTCCAACAGAGGCAAGTTATTGCCATTTGCCACATCTAGGTGTCTGTCAGGTGGTTTTTTAGTGTTGCCCTACCTGCGTGTGTGTGTGTGTGTGTGTTTTTCTGTGTGACAGATGATAAATGAGGAGGAAGTCCAAAAAAGTGAGGCTGTTATAGGCTCATGACCCTCCCTCTCTCAATAAAGTTGCTCAATACCCAAAACAAGACAAGGACACGTGGGTCTGCGTCAGCACACTGTTGGCCAAAACACAAAAACAACAACAGGTTAGGCTGTGTGTTTGATCCCCACATGGGGTCTGAGACAGGCTCCAGGCCTTCACAATGTCGCCGGAGTTACGAATGCAGAGCTTGTTATTTCACAGTAGAGCACAGTCATACTGTAAGATGACAGGCTTTTTGCAGACCACGTTGTACAGTACCTATTCCCCGAGGGACAGTACAAAGCAGCTAAACATTATCTAACTCGGTCACGCTAACACAACGCTGTCAGAGATAGCTGACAGACAGAAGGCTTCTGTTAAAAAGCTCACATAACCGTCTTTCCCCTTCAGGCCTGTACAAAGGCGAGTCTTAAGACCTGATGCACTCAGATAAAGTTCTCCAATCTGATACAGAAAGTGATTCCTGTGATGAGTTTCAGCACAAATTTTGAGGTTCTGAATGTGTGAGAGAAGAAGTGAGTGTATGTGCTTGTGTGTGTCAGTCTTAGGCACTGGAGAGCATTGTAGATGTAAAGATCTGCTGCAGTATCTGGGGGATCTGCTTGGTGTCCATGGCAACGAAGGATCTCCCTGCTGGCAGGGTCTTCTGGAGTCTGAAACAAAGCAAAAAAAATAGAAGTTTGAGGTTCAACAACTGGATTGAACATTAGCAAAAGAATCATGTCCCAATACAAAAAGACAGGTGCTCATTTGCTGTGTGAAGTTTCCACTGACAGAGTTCAGTGTGTGTGAAGGAAAGTTCTGGTGGAGCATGGTGGAGCACGGTGGAGCTCAGGAACAAGACAACAGAGCATCTCTCTTCTTTTGTTCGTTCATTCCCTCATTTGCTTACACCTCCATCTTTCCCAACGAGTAGTTTGTCCTTGAAATGAACACAAACACTTTTCCCAAAGTGTCCTCATGTAATATTACATGCAGTGGCATACAAAAGTTTGGGTACCCTTGGTCAAAATTTAATAAAACTACCTATGATGAACTAACATCCAAACAGCATAAGACATGTTGAAGAGAATATTTCATTTCTTAACTTTTTAACTGATTTGGAGATCAGTCCATCTTCTCCTCATTTCTCAACTGTAGCTGGTTTCCCCATAACAACGTTCCTATGCTTGTGTGCTGCTCTGACGGGAATATTATTGTCATTCCTCTATCCCCACATTCTGACTTGAACCCATACACTGTATCCTTGAACTGTCGTTGCATTCACAGTTCATTTCTACCCAACCTTGGCTTCTGGAGATACTTAACACTTAAGCTGTTTTCAAGGGTCAAAGGTCTCTTTCTTTGCACTTTCTCTCTCCACTGTCCCTCCTCTTCACAGAGTCATGACCAGGATGCCAAACCAGTCATTGTCATTCTGAAGGTCTTTCAGCTCCTGGCTGCATTGTAACCATGAAGCCAGTGGCTCCTCAAAGCCAGCAAAGCTCAGGACTTAAATGGACTTGTGACAACAAAAGTCAGCAGGACAAGCAGGAGGCAGGAACATGAGTAGGACTCAGCCAGACTAAATTGGAGAGTCATTGTTCTACTTAACTTTAAGGTCTAGTTGTTGTTTATTGGTTTTGGATGACCGGCTACAGTCTAAACTAACCTTGTGCAAAGTTTCTTCAGCTGGTTCCTTAAAATTGACTAATTGTTTATTTTAGATGTTCAAATAAATGTTCAAACAACAGTCCATTTAAATGCCATTTGGAGCTCTTTGCATCCATCTCCTTGTCTTTTCATCCAGTCCTGCCTTCCCTTATTTGTACTCGTTACTGAACTCAACCAAGACGCCACCACCCCCGTGTCCACCTCCTCACCTTTCGGCCTGATCGCCAAGGGACCCGATGAAGATGGCAAAGGCATTGATCTGCGGGTCAGACGTCAGGACATGGGCGAAGCGCTCGGGCCGGATGCCGTAGCGTTCCAGGTTGGCATCACTGAGCACCACCACAAAGTGCTCGTCAGCCTCTTCTCGTGCCAGCTCCTTAATGCTGGCCTCTGTGCCCTCCAGAGTGTAGTCACCACTCATACAGAACTGAGCATGGGCATGCATGGTCTGCAGGGTGGGGGAGGAGGGGAGAGGGGGAAGACAACAAGCCAGAGAGGAGAAGTTTAGCAGGACATTCAGACTTTCCTGACCTCACCCTCAGTATATGTTATCCAGTGGATTGAACAGGTGGAGACTTTGTGGTGGCCCTGGGAAGTGGAGGACATGCCGCTGCACACAGCACAGGCATTGAACGAATGGGCTAACTTGAAACTGTCTATTTAAGGGTCAGCTCACCCATGCTCCAAAAAAAAACTATGTGAAAGATTAGATAGCACTGGAGGAAAGTGAAAACAACAACAAGCATGATTACATCATTGCAGCATCTTTCCAGCTAACGTGTTCTTCCAGCTGCATTTCAACAGACATTTGAGAGAGCAACAACAATACAAACCAGTGTTTTCAGCATATTGTGGTGCGATGTATGGGAACGACAGGTGTAGAGTAAGAAAATATAACTGATGATGAATCTGTACCTTGAGGACTTTGAGTCTGTCCTTGTTATTCTTGGGGACTTTGTCCGCTCTGACCAGCTCAATGTCATAGCCGTCTCCGGAGTGGCCCACTATGTCATACTGCACAGAGGAAACAGGTTACGTAAAAGAATAACGATGGTACAGAAGTAAGATGTGTCACACAACATGAGCATATGGCAACAATGACAGTATTATATTTTG
Source organism: Chaetodon trifasciatus (assembly GCA_037975065.1). Lineage (NCBI taxonomy): Eukaryota > Metazoa > Chordata > Actinopteri > Chaetodontiformes > Chaetodontidae > Chaetodon > Chaetodon trifasciatus. Next base: position 2,346,257 of record JBBMOE010000041.1, read on the forward strand.
TGTAAACCCCAGTTGTATCATCCTCATGCAGGAATAGCACTTGGAATGAGGTTTTAAGACGCAGGTGAGATGGTAAACCTGTCATGCCTAAATGCTTCCCATAGACCATCCATCACAGCTTACATAAGGCTGGGTCTGCCTGGCACCGTGGGCTCCACTCAGCTATTTCAGGACCCAGGTATTACGTATATGGTCTATTTCTAATAAGGGCGGTCATGACTGTGGTGGACTGTGGTATGCGACTGTGTGTCTCATCCGTCCACATCACTGTTGCTCTGTAACAAGCATGTTTCTTCAAAATCTTGTCTTCAGATCAAATCTTTTTTGTCCTCTCCATTTTTAATTTTTTAGTTTGGTTTTTCTTCACCTCAGGGATGAGGAAATCTTTGAATTTAATTCTAAATACATATGTCATTAAAATGACTCAAATCAAAGTTCAGAGGGGCTCTTTTTCCACAACACTGATCTTGCTCCATTTTCGGCTTGTAAATGGGGTCTGATGGCTGTAATAAATAGGACATGAAACTGTTAAGCGACAAATTCTTCAGACTTATGTTTCATCATGCCATCTCTATTTACATGCTGTTTCAAATAGAAATCCTGAATAGATGTGTATGTCTGACCAACCACCATCAAACTGGAAGACACACAGACACACATACACACTGTAAACCTGCAGGTAGCACAGACACACACAGGTGAAAGTGTGTATATCATTTGCTTTAACAGAGGCACTTTGATGTAAGGGGTGACATGCAAAGACAGCATGTGATGAGCACTGAAATATATGTATATATGTGTGTGTGTGTGTGTGTGTGTGTATGTGTGTGTGTGTGTGACACTGATATGTGATCAGTATTGGTCGGCTTGAGTGTCACTAAGGGGCCAAGAAGTCTGTCTCCCTTCAGCTTTTTTACACATGCTCATATCTCCCTCTCCCCCTCCTCTCTGTCACTCTATTTCACTTCCTCCATTTTTTGCATGATCTCACCTTCCTAGCTGAGACGGTCTCCTTGATTTCCATTTTTGAACTGCTGAGCTTTCTTTGCACAAATGGATGTAGCCAAAAGTTTGACAAAAGTGGCACATAAGATTACCAGGAGCAGGCGGGTCGTGAAGATCATAAGCTTATTCACCACCAAAAACGTATGTCATTACAGTAATGACAGCCTGGCCGGAGCCAAGCACAGTGTGACCATGTCAGAAGCTACAACACAACAACTCCTTCACACGGCACAGCAGGTGGCTCAGGGGCCTCGGGACGGCTGTGACTTTGTATCACTATGACTTCAATCAGGTTTGATTGTGAAAACCTTTTGGAGGATGGTGGAAGAACATCCGTGGATAAAGTTTATTGACCCAGGGATTCTCCAAAATGTCTCATATTGCTAAACTGTGTGAAATCATCTGAGAAAGAAAGGCTCAGATGGTTTTTACTGTTTATTTTATGGCTCCTGCTCCAAGTGGTTCCCAAAAGTGATGCGGCTTGAGCACATATTCCAGTTCAGGATCAAACAAAAAGTTCTAAATTCTAAGTAAATAATTGCTGAGGTTCAGATTCATTCAGAGAAGAAATGGCATATGAGATTAAAGTCCTGTTGAACACACATTGCCTATGTGACAGACCATCAGCTGATGCAGTGAGGAAAAGGAACATAGATGACAGTGGTGGGTTGAGGTTGCACTGTAAAAACTGTATCCCCAGTAACATTACATTACACACAGATGATGTTTGGTGTGACATTCTCACCTTGAACTTGTGCTCATAGTTCTCCAGAGCCTCCATGACCATACACACAGCCTCCATGGAGCGCTCCAGCCTGCCGTCCACGCCGTTGAAGCGGTACATGCTGCCCGACACGTCTGCTAACACTCGTAAACGCTTGGGCTTTTGCTGAGGACTGCCCAGCTGTAAAAACACAGAGAAACATACATGCAAAACACAATATTAGCAGCGACTGATGATTAAATTAAACACCTCCTTTGGAAAGTGCTGTGTGGAATTTGGTGTGGCTTACTTAAAATAACATTCAGCACAAGGCCAGGATTTCAAAACTGCTCGCAATTATTTCAACGTAGAACTTCAGGCCAAACCAAAAATATGCAATGCTTGGAGTTAAATAAGGTAGAAAAACATGGGATGCATATTATGGTTAGTGTGAGTTTGTGTAATTAGTGTGGGAACTATCTCTGCGCTGGGCTGCTGCAGCAGAAGAAATGACTGGAAGCTGTGTGAGCTCAGGCAGACACACAGGAAGGAATAATAACCTCACACACACCACTGGAATGTATCGTCTGAAAGATAAAGGTCAAAATCATGTGTGTAAGTCTGGGAGCGTGTGTGTTTGGAGGTGTGGCTCAGGAAAAGAAAAGCTGAAGTGTGGTTTAAATATGTGTAGCAGCACGCACACACACACACCTCTGGGTCCAGCTCTCCCCTGCGTTTATATATAGCCTTCTCCCCAGTCAGCCCATCAATGATTTTAGCATCATCCAGTTCTCCAAGAGCCTGGTTCTTCAGCCACTGTCGCTCCTTCCCTTTGGCCTGAAAGACACCCACACAAAGACGACATGTTCTGTACCAGTCAACCAAACAAATACACACATTTCAAAATCTGTCTGGGGAAGGTGGTTTCATTCCAGCGGGGCGTTCAGAGGCAATGGATTGTGAAACAAGGCAAAAGAAAACAAAACAGTTGTAATTCAGGCTGACACATCACCGACAAACATATGTCACCCTAAGCACCACCAGCTAGCACCTTTCCCCCCACCCATGCCCTCACAGACAGGAGGCTTTGAAGGTCGGACCCTGTTTCCTGGGATGTCTCTCCACTTTTTGCTGTGGACACTTGGACAGAGGGAGGACAGAGGGAGAGAAACTTTCTCCTGACTTTAGATTACAGAAAAGGAGGTTAACACCATCTGCCCCCACCCTCCCCACACCCACTGTGGGTCAGACGCTCAGGCTTTACAAATTGTTTACAGTGAGAGATGTTTTTACATAACACAGGTCTCATTCTCATATGCAACAACAGCTGTTTGTAGGTAGACAGATGCCGGCTGGTGAACACAATGTACACATACTTTACATACAGAAAATGTGCAAAGGGAAAAGAAATGTATGTGTTGTATCGTGACAACTGTGAAGAACTTTTTCCATTGTGACAGCAGATACGGTCCGAATATAAAACACAAGAGCAGTCATTTACATTACTGCACAGATGAATGGTTGTGACAGACCAAGCTGTCGGTTGTGAGGACCATGGCTTCTGTGAGAGGCAACATGCGCTCTCTTTGTTCATGGAGCAATTGCATCTTTTCAATGTCAATCACAAAAAATATTACATTTTTGACAAATTTGTATCTTAAAATCAGCTTACTGTCATTATACATTCCCAAAATATCTCCAGATCCAGAGAACTCCTAAAGGTCAGGACGTTTCTGCACAGCTCCTAAATACTCTAAAGAGTATTTTGAGAAGATTGTTTGTATTTCCTGAGGTCTAAAATGAACAGAATGCAATTCTCTGGCCAGTTAGGACTGATTTCCTCCTATGAGACAATTGATAAGTGAGAGCCCAGGTGTTTATGTTTGGCAAGCCAGTGCATTGTTGAGAGATAAATAGAGGGGGGTTTCCCTCTGGGATACTGAAGTGGGTGGAAACAATACACTATACACTATTGCCAGCTATGAGATAGGTGCGCGTGTGTGTGTGTGTGTGTGTGTGTGTGTGTGAGACTCATAAAATCACTCTTCAGGTATGATAAAAATAACATGACTTGACAGCGTCATGCCAGGTGGGATTGGTGTAATCTCCATCGTCTTTACAGCGGGAAAAAAGCCTGGGGCTACGAGGACAAATGCAAACAATAACCAGTGTTCATGTTGAAAGCCAGCGCTGGCACAGCTGAAAACACCTGGATGGAAAACACAAACACACACACACAAACACAGACCTACCACAACATATACAAACAGAGCTTCACACCTGGACAAGACAATAATAGAGCAAGGCTTAAGGTCTGTGCTCTGTAATCATCCCCACATGCTGCACGATTTTCCTCTCATCACACACACACACACACACACACACACACACACACAATAGGAGGAAAGTCTAAAACAAAATAATGAAATGGAGACAATATCACATCCTGGATTTTTAACCACCACTCCCTTTGCTTTTGCTTTTCATTGGCCAATCAGGGTAGTCCTGTGGGACCCCCCCCCCACCCCCACCCCCTGTATCACAAGTGGGGTTGTATGAGGTCAACCAATATTGTCATAGATTGAATTTATGACCCCATGACTCAGCTCAGCTGTTCTGTAGTTCTCACTGTAAAACTTAAACTGTTGTCTTTTTTCATGGAATGCACAATGCTGCCATACAGTTAACTGCATTAACTATTAATTGAATTGTTTTAATTGGCCATATCATGATATAGTATACTTTTGTTCCACTAAATCGTCTACCAACGTAAACGGAATCTCAGAGTGATGCAGCTTTCAGGCTTGTAGTCTTCAGCGTTGTGATTTGCAAAAGAACATTTCCAGGATTTTTAATCTTTTATTTTTGGGACCAGCTCTCTACCTGCTGATCACTGGTGAAAATGTAATATAGTAAGCACCACCAGTACATCGTGCATTATGGCATTACGACACTGTCCTCAAGTCCTTCGTCCAAGAAGGGAAGAGTGAGGCTCTGAACTGTCTGCACAAACACTCATAGTTGTACCCTGTTTTCTACAGCGTTGAAGATGTCATATTAATCAAGACAAGTCATGAAAGTCATTAAAAGGTAATGTTTGATTCAACAGGAGTGAAGCTAACCTGTAAACTGTCCAGGATGATGCGCAGAGACTGAACTTGTCTCCTGACAGCCTTGGAGAAGCGCTCGTATGTGGCAGCGTCATATTCGCTCATATCGATCTCCTTCAACCTGACGTGGAAGAACAGAGGAAAAGAGAAAGGATGAGGGGAGACAATGACTTGATTTGATATGTTTTAGGTAAACCACCTATAGTATTCAAACATACATTTACACTGAATGGATCTCAGCTTTAACAGCTGGGCTTTAACACAGGTGAACAGGCTGAGTAACAGGCAGTTAAACTGGGCACAAGCAGGTTTCTTCCTTCCTGCATCTGTTCGCAGACATTTCAGTCAAATGTGCCCTTGCACACACTGCTCCACTTCACCACCACAACATATAAATAATACAAGGACCTGCTCATACAAACATTGCTCTACAGTGCTACCAGCAGCCCAAACCCCCACAGGTTAATTTCAAATCCCACTCTTCAACCAAAGTCACACGTGTGTGCATTTGATCTAAAGCTTATAGTTTGAGTTGTGCAATGTCAACGTGTTGCTCATCTCACCACAGTAGAACACATAAAGTGTTAAATGCACAGCGGCATGGATGAGGACTCACTGTTGAAGTAGAAGAACTTCAGAACGTTCTACAAACCAGTAGAATTTGAGTTATCTCCACGCTGCTCCTCTCTGAACTTACTCAGGACCTCCCATTCACACACACCATCACTTTATAGATCCATTAGGGATGCACATGGTTAACCGTTTAACCGTTAACCGATAACAGTAACTCTAACCGATTAATACTAACGGTCAATTTTGTTTTTAAGCTACGTAATTCAATCAACTCATGGGGGTAAAACGCGACTTGCAAGTACTAAGTTCGTGGCTATTACAACGGACTGCTGGGCCGCGCTCACAACAGAGAGCTACGTGACAATTACATGTCACTATATCGATGAGTACTGGAAAGTTAATTCTGCCGTCCTGTTAACGCAGAGCATGCCAGGTAGACACACAGCTGATAACCTCACAGCTAAACTGGTTGATGCAGTGGAGACGTGGGGACTTAGTGGGAAAGTGTCCGCATGCGTCCACGACAACGCGCGCAACATCGTGGCAGCCAACTCTCCCGGACGGGTCAGCTGGGACTCGATCCCCTGTTTTGCACATACACTGCAGCTGGCGGTAAATGACGGATTTAATGTGTTTGTGCATCGTGTGTGCATCGTCGGAATGACGGAATGTCGGAATGGCAGCATGGAAGGGCATTTAAATCTTATCGGTTAACGGTTATTAATCGTTAAAGGGCGTCGGTTAACGGTCATAAAAAAAATCCAAAATGTGCATCCCTAAGATCCATGCACTGAGCTGAGGGTGTTACTGCAGCCTGATCGACGTCTTTCTTCTTCTTCCCATGCTGTTTCCAAAAGAATTACAGTTCAGGACACAGGGGTCAGTGCTGTTAAATATGGAGCCCCTTTTCATGTGTGTGCACGTGTGCGTTCTCTCCAAAACACACCTGTGGGTATGACAAGACAGGTGGGCTGTGCCCCCCTCCCCCAGACTGACTTTATCTGTATAATCCCACCATGCAGGTACTTTAGCATCGCTGACACACACAGACACAGAGTCCCCTTGGATGTGGTAAGGGTCTTCATCATGTTTGCACAGACTGGTGTGGGTGTGTATTGGAGAGACACAGAGACAGGTGGGGGGAAATCTCTGCCGGGTGTTTGAATCTTTTGGTGACAACCAGACTGTGACCACCACAGAGATACAGAGCAGGGAGTTCAAAATGCAGGGAGGTGGAGGAGAGCCGACTTAATGTGTCACAGCTTGCAACAAACACACTCACTGACTCGTTCACTCAGAGGACATCTACCAACCACCATCACCAACACCTGGAAGGTCATTTGGAAAATTGAACATGAGCAGTAAAGTTACAAAAACAACCCAGGAAGTCACACAGTATGGGCTCAAACCATCGCCATAACAAACAACACAAAGTTGTTGTGTTCAAAGGCATGAAGTAAAAATGTGAAAACCTATGATCTGTACTGTAAGTGGCTTTGTTACATGTCGATTCTGAGCTTGTCACTGCGTTTTGGATCAATGTTAAAAGCTCAGAAGCACAAAGAGCGACAACAAGCCATCCTCCACTCAGAAATGGATGAGTGAGTGGAGGTTAGACTCTGTCATGTAGCATATGTGAATGACAGCTTCAGCAGACTGCACTGACTGTTGTAGCACATGTTTAAGTTGCTGGATTTGGATTTGCAGGTTTTGCTATTAAAAACATTTAATACTGAAAAACACATTTACACGTACATGTTTTTCATTTTCATATATATAACAGCTTATCGTAAGGATTTGTAAATAATGTGTGCTGAATATTATCTGTAGAGCTCATTATGTTCCACTCAACCGTCCGTCATCTCTGCTGTCATTGTCCCCGCTCTATTACAGGTCTAACACATATGGACGGATAACCTTTCACACATTCACACCTATGGACAATTAGCATTGACAATTCACATAACCTGCCTGTATGCTGTATCTATAATTGAGGTAACTGATGCAGTCAAAACCCTCGCAGACAAGGGATGAAGAATGTCTACAGACTCCAAAGCAGCAGAAAGCCTATAAACCTTTGAATGTAAAACACAGTTAAAAATCAATTTAAACTGATCAACAAAAAAAAGGTAAAACACCCACACACGCATGCACACACACACACACACACACACACACACACACACACACACACACACACACACACACACACACACACGTTGTGTTTTTATCACTTGGGCCATTACATAGACTTACATTCATTTCCTGGAGCCTTACCCTAACCCTAACCATAACCACTATTTGCCTATTCTTAACCCTAAACCTAACCTAACCTTGCCTAACCTGTAACCCTATCCTCAGTCTGCACCCGCATTTTGTCCCCATAAGGCAGGTGAGTCCCCACAATGTGACTGTGTCCCCACAACGTGATTAATACCTTGTTACACACACACATACACACACACACACACACACACACACACACACACACACACACATACCCACATACCCCCCCCCCCCCCCACACACACACACACACACACACACACATAAGAGTGTCTTAGTTGTAATATACTGACCCTGCAGGCAAGGATTCAGCCACATTTGATTGGTCCAGCAGCTGATAATAATGTGAATTACTTCCTCTGATGAGTATTATTATACACACACAATTAGGGCTGCAACAGCATGAGATTTTCACGGTACAATAACCATCTCAGAAAATGTTAGTGTACACAGTATACTGTATCACATCATTGTTATTACTATTATCAGCTGCAATAACCCCTTGAGATCTAACAACAGCAGGTTTTTTTTTTTTCGTTGAACCAACACATTGTTGTAATTTCATAAGCTATTATGTCCTATATTTCTTTAGAATATTAATAAGGTACAATTGAACATTTTTTAATAGCATTAATGCTGTAGAGTTCAATACTGTAGATAAACATATGTACATGGTGTGATAACCATCAATTTTCATACTGTGGTGTGCTGCTACAACACCACACACAATGTACTCTATATTATAGTGCAGCTATTTTCCTCTGCATTCACAACACATCATGTCAGCCCACTAAACAGCACATGGCAGAGTAGCTTCCTCCACATGTGTGTGTGTGCATGTGTGTGAGTGAGAGAGAGAGAGTGTATGTGGTCAGCAGACACTCTGGCCAGTGGCCGCGGCTATTTCCTTCAAATTCCTGAAGCTTGACTTAAACAGGAGCAAGAAGGCGAGTGAATGACAAACACAAACACATGCAGAGAGTCTGTTTTCACACCCAGTAACTAAACACACCACACAAACAGCAGCCTTCCACCGAAACATCTGCCTGTCCCAGAATGCAGAAAATTATGGTTTTCCTCTCAAATATTTGGTTCTGATTTGACTTCGCAAATTATGATGCACCCAGTTAGAGAACCAGCCCGCGGATGGTCTTGATTGGGTGGGGGCACATCACCACCTCCCACATGTCAAACTTGCTGCCCATTGTGGTTGCTTCACTATTTGTTGGTGTATAGAAATATTTCCATGAGCATTTTTGTACTGTATAATAGCATGACATATGGTCAACACTAAACAATAACAACTTACCCAACACTCAACAGTTCTTGAGCAACGCTTTGCATTTTTTGGGTGTTTCTCCTACATTTAGGAAGCTCATGGATTCACAGGAGTAGAAAAGGCCCCTTATGTTCATGTATTTGTGTGTATTCTTAAACAGAACTACCAACTTAGAGTGTCTGAGATCAAGAAGATTTGTTCACATGTTGGTTGACAAACTTTTTGGGTATTTCATATCATATTCAAGGCATGACAGTAACAGTAACAACTGATCAACGGTACAATTAACCCAAATAAAGAATGTGAGCAAGAACTTTGAGTAAAAAGAGTAATTAGGATAATTCCTTTTATTATTACGTCTGTCTTTAGTCATTATAGATACTTAAAAGGCTTCTTTTTTTACATATTCACTCTTCCCTTCTCCCTGACACTTGGCCATTGTTCTACTCGTTCTTTGGTTTTTTACTGCAGGCTCAGGCTGGTGAACACTCTATGAATACAGCTTGTGTTCAGGTCTCCATCGTGACCTTATCCTGTGAGATTTTTTTAAGTTTCTATCTTAAATAATAATTTGAACTTTAAAAACAATTTCATTTAGTTGTCTTCACAGAAATGAGCGAGGTGCTGAGATATATTCCTCCTCTTTATCTTAAAAAAAAAAAAGATTTATTACAGCCCATAAAACCAAGAACCCCCTGAGAAGCTTTAGCAACAGCCAGTGGGCGTCGAGACCCCACAATGGAACTAGAATAAATGAAAATGATTACCATAAAAGGACAAACTTTCCTTCTAAAGAGAGGATCTAATGCCTACTCCACAAAGACAGGGAATTGTTAAAACAGGGATTTTAACCTTAAAAAAAACTCCCATCCACACCAGCACTGTTTTAAACAAAATCTCTGTCCATATGAAAATGTAAAAGCACGACTGAAGCAGTCAAGAGCACGACAAACCAAACTACCCTGACCCTAAAGCCAAGCTGGCCAACCAAAAACCTGCAAAAAAGAGGTCACACCTTCTCCATCGTAGGATTCATAAAATCGTGTCCAGTGTTCATCTAAAACAGCAATGTTGGTGGGGGTCTCTGTCATGGGAGTGCTGGATCATGTAGCAGTGACCTCTGTACTGCATTCTAACGTTTCCCCCCCTCAATAAAAACATGTACAGAGCAAACACAGACAGAGAAGTGTGAGTATGTGAGTCTAAACGTGCATATGTTCACGTGGGTGTTTTCATGTTGCTGCTTGTGTGGGTCAGGTATGAAAGGGTTAACAGCATGATCATAGTTTGACTGATGCTTGACCTGAAGTTAAGCAAACAAAGGATTGTGCACAGGCATCAGTGAATAAGAAGGTATAGAAAGAACCTGACAGAGTCGGCCTGTGATCTGCAAAAATAAGTCAATCAGGCAGCCATATCTGCAGGTATGTCTCCTGTGTGTGCTCAGTCAGACACAGTGACATCTACTTGGAAGAAGAGTATCAGCATGTAGCTACAAGATTTTCTCTGGGCTTAGCGGAACACTGATAGACAGGCAGAAGACAGGGAGGGGGAAGCAGGGAAAGAGTGTCAAAGAAGAAATTTGGAAAAGCAAGTGAAACGACTACAAATAAGAATAGAAGAGATGAAAAAAAAGAAAGGGAGAAGAGTCAGAGAGGCTGTCCTCTTGGTGTGAAAGAGCCTAGTGTATGAGAAGGGCCATGCAGGAAAGGGGGAGGATAAGGGTGATGAGGGAGAAAAGAAAGTTAAGAGAACGAGACCGTTTGAAGCAAAGGAGAACAGAGACAGCCTTCATGGCTGAGCTGGTGAAAGGGCTGCCCTCTCAACCCTGTGCTCTGAAGCAACTGTGTGGAAGTGTGGGGAAACAGACACACACGTACGCACGCACGCACGCACACACGCACGCACGCACACACACACACACACACACACACACACACACACACACACACGCTGCCCAGCAGAATCTACTTTCTTTTGCGTTCGTCTCTCTAGCTGAGGAGCTGCAGCCTGGTTGTTTGCTCAGGATGTAGCACCTAGCATACCTGGGATAGCTGACTGACCAGGAAACACTGCAGACAGCCAAAACAAGGGTTCACACACTTGTTCCCCATTACACACACACCACACACATCAGTTCTGGGTAGTTCTGAAGGTGGAAAAACTCACTCAGACACTGTGGAGCTACTTCAATTTGCATATGGGTTACTGGATAAGGATCAGTCACGCTTTCCTACATTAAGCAGGCATTTTTTCTCATGTGACTACAGAATTTCCTGTATTTAAAAGAAAGCTACCTTTCCTTGAAGGCTTTTTCACCCATCTCACGGGCTGCCCTACGGACTTCTTCTGGAACAGCATCTTTCTCAGCCTGGGAAACCTGGTAGACCTTGTGCCCTGCATCCAGCCGGTAAGGGCCCCCTTTCCCACCTAGTCCTGCTGTGTCTCTGCCACCTGCAAACAAACATCTCATTAGGGATGAACCAGTCACAGCTGTTGGAGACACTTTAGACAAGCCATAACGGATTTCAAACCATACATTTAAGTCAGTTTCTATTAACTCAGTAATTGTTAAAACACTTGTTGGAACATTCATTGGGGCTATTAACAAATATTTCCTTATAGATTGAGAGAAAGAGAGAAAAAGAATCACTACATCTTCAAATTGCTTGTTTTGTCTGACAAACAGGCCAATAAGCACTTGCTGTGGGAAGACAGCACAACACAGCTGTCTCATATATTTGCATGTACACCTTCTTAGATGCCATCAGTTAGAGTGAAGTGTGTGAACAATGTTAGCACAGATTATCAGCATTTGGTGAGTGGATGGAATTTGTTCCTGACCGAGCAGGACAGACTGGATACCTGTGCCTCCTGCCCACTGGTTTCCACCAACATGTGGACTGTTGGTGGCGTCGATCTTGCCATGTTTTGGGGCAGTGACATCCAGGCCGCTGTCCCTCTGGATGGTAATCTAAAAGCAGAGGAGAGAGATGCCATATGGGTCAGTTTTAAAACATTCTGCAAACATACAGGTGCAGACTCTCATACATCTGTGCAAGTGCTCTGAGCCTCTGAAGTCAGCCCTAAACAACAGATGTCCAAGCTTATAGGGGTTAAAGGGTTGCTTCAGTTCCAATGCATCACTAATCTTATTTTTTCTAGTTATAGTTCCTGCTATACGTTGAAAGCTTGAAAATGCTTAACAGACCACTGCATTCTGATGTCATCAAGAGGACGATACACACAATTGTTGGGTGTTAGAGTAAGAGAAGCATTCATTGTCTCCCATGGGGGAAATTTGTCTGGGTATTGAGAGAACACAGTGACGTAGCACACATTTACAATCAACTAAAGTACACAGCCAGATCTACATATCCACCAAAAATACTGCACAATGTCCTCCAACACAGTTTTTCATCTGGATACTAAATAAAAGTGAAAAGACTGTGGCAGTATTTTCCCTTTTAGATGCTTCTGAGCTGTTGCACAAAGCATTTCCACATTTCATAAAGAAGATACAAGTATGTACATACACATTGTGTTAGGCTAACCAATTATTGAACAATGTTGCAAAACACTCGGGAAACCAGTGCGTTCTGTCAAAACACCGTGGGAAAAGCAGCTGTAGTAGTAGTACTCACACTTTGCCTCTAATAGAGATACACATATGAGATTGTGCTTTCTACTTTTCCAAGCTCACACAACTTGGAGTGTCCTCTTTGTGTTAACTTCCTGATGCACTGAATTAGCATGTGAGACAGCCATCAAAAGTCCAAACAGCTAGCTACCTATCGCACAGTCAAAGCTCTAAGAGAATGGACCTTCTGTCGCTAAGGTCTGAGGTTTTGGCAGGATGGACAGATTAAGCTCTGTCTTTCTCTGCTGGAGAGGGAAGGAGTGGAGACACACAGGGGTTAAAGCATTGGATTTTTAGGTCCATCTCAATGGTACCATCAATGCCAAAATCAGCATGCTGGCTCTCACACTGAGGAGAGCAGCCAGATGGATTCTGGCATGCATGAAGGAGAGAGAGGAAGGGCAGTTTAATGGGAGACTCAGTGCATCCCCTGTAGATCAGCTGCATTCTCACATACTGCAGGAATCTGAGCGGTATCTCCGGGGGACGAGGTTTTGTTGTGTGGAGAGCTGTGTGTGTGTGTGTGTGTGTGTGTGTGTGTGTGTGTGTATTATTTTTCTGTTTTTGATTTTGGCTTGGTTTGTCATGGTCTGTGCGGTTGAACAGAGACTTATCTAGCAGGAGCAGCAGTGCAGCTGAGGAGGACCCACCTCTCCCTCTGCTGACCCACTGTCCACACCTCCAACTGACAGTGGAGCTCAGGTACCGCTCTCACATCTACATGAAGCTGCTGCATCAGCAGAGCTGTCTATATTTAGTGCAGATTAGGAGGGTCAGTCTGATGTAAACCATGGCAGATTACCAGGACAGGATAATATCCATCGTGGAAACCAGCTCACACAGTGGACCTACTGCACACAACACCGTTCAACTGGGCACTATATGTTTTATTGCTCAGGCAGATTCATTCTAAATTTAGAAATTAAAAACATTTCTGGAGAGACCATCCACCACGTGCTGCAGTTTTCTAACATCATAGCTAACAATGACAAAATAAAAGCACAAATACAACAAAACATTTCAAACCTGAATTGAGCATCAACATAAGGAGGAATTAGAGGCTGACCAGTACTCTAACTATACAATTTAATGCCATCCCATCAATACATCTGCCACAAATTCTACAATATAATATCATTTTTTAATTGAACTACGGTGATGATGTTGTATTGAGGTGTTTCTAATTGTTCATGTTTGGATGTGGGGAGGATAAAACATAAGAAACACAGCACAAAATGTTCAACACCACTGCAAACTACAGCCTCAGTGACTGAAACGTCTTATTAAAATGATCTTCGTAAAGGCTGAGCTGAAATACATTACAGGTGTCTAATAAAGTAGCCACTGAGCATATGTCAGCCAAAAAGTATTAAGACAACGGAAATAAAGACGCAGAGTATGTGAGAGATTTACAAACATGCTGCCACATCATGACATCATCTGTCAACCAGAGCGCACAAATATCCCACAATGTTCATATCCGGGTAAGGTTTTAATAATCAGCAGGGTCTCAAACGTGGGTCAATTACTCCAGTGTTAGTGAATAACCTCAGGAAGCGCAATGATGATCCAATGTTAACTCGAGTGACCAGTGACAGCTTGGTGCCACAGCTCTGTGGTGAGGTAACGGGTCAGAGGTTTGAGCCACTTGTCACCACAGCTCACCTTCAGGAGCTCACCTCTGCAATATGACCGGCCTCTGATTACACACTAATGCATGCACGTCTGTGTGTGTGTGTGGGGGGGGGGGGCTGAATACAGCAAAAAACAGCAACAGAGCATGAGCTTCGCTGCACGCAGGCATGTGTGTGTGTCACATTACGATGTCCCAGCAGGGATGCTGACAGCAGGACCTTCAGTTTCACAAACTTCATGAGACAGGACAAAGATAAATTACAGACTAAACATGGCTGTTTCATGAGCATAGCATTGTCTAGAAGAGTCACTTGTGTCTATGTTCAGTAACATTGGGGATATCCTTTAAAGAAAAAACTGAAATGGACCCAGCATGCCTCTCACTCCACCACTCCAACAATTCAGTCACTCTCACTTAAATCTGATCAAAGCACACACACAGGCCTGTTGAAGCATATTGACCAGAGATGTTGAGGGTTTAAGTCTTCATCAATAATGCCATGAGATGTTTTTTAAAATTTAGTCATTATTAAATATTTAGTCATGAATACCTTAAATTTTTACTAGATTTGACGTGAAGTTTTCAGGGTCTTTAAGCATCTCCTTCAGCGATGTCTGGATGTTCGAAAGCTTAGACTGCTGAGGAGGAGAAGGGAATCACCTTCCTCTGGAGATAGAGTCTCACTAATGTTGTTCACGACACGCTATGGTATAAATATCTCATTTTACTTCTAATTTGTGCTTCGATGGTAATTTTGCAAACGAGTTCTTCACAAGCTTAATTCTGGGAGTGTTTGGGTGGTAAAGTCACAGACACTGTGTCCGTGTGTTCCCACATTGTTTAGATGAAGCAAGTGAAAACTATTCATTACTACTGGTCTTAGTGGTGAACAGTAAGTTATCCCTGAGACAGAGAAGCAGAAAGAAAGAGAGGTAACGGGAGTGTGGGGTGGACGCTGCAGTTGAGAAAAGTGAATTTTTCTGACTGTGGGAATCAATGTTTCCACCCCACCCTCTTCTCTCAATGACTTTTTTCCCCTCCCCTTCTTTTCTTCACCCAGTGTCTATCTCTCTGTCTCTCATCTGCAGTCCACGCCTTGACTTGTAGGATTAATAACCTCATAAATTTCTGATTCTCCCGTTAGACGCCTAAAGACAGAATGATTTAGGAGTGATGGCATCTGTGTGCGTGAGTGTGTGTGCACTTCAGTTCACTTTTGTGTGCTTTTTTCTGAGTAAATGTGTACCCTTGTGAGAACTTAGGTGCATACTAGTGTGTGTTGGTATAAAAGCATGCCCGTACATGAATGTGTATGTGATGTGGAAACAAGACCGACCGTACAGCTCAACAGTTAACACGCTATTTGTTCCGAATGTTATTTGCACTGTTAACTCCTGCTGTTTGCAGATTGTTGCACAAGTCTGCAAGGCACACTGCAGACGATTTGAACTTCAAAGGAGCAAGTGCATATGAGTGTAAGTGATAAGATAGCTTTAGTGGCACAACTGCAAGGAGGGAAAAAGTTGGCACACAGCCAACCAGAAGAGTAAAGAGAAGAAACACTCAGACAGTGACATATGGGTGTAAAAACAACCATACTGGACAAGTGAGTGTCAGGTTAAGTGACAGGATATAGAAGAGTGAACTGCTATGAATGTGGTGATATTATGTTGGATACCTGCAAACACCAGAAGCACCAGTTATACAAAAGACATGTGCTGTCACTTGCTGACAAAAAGTGGTAAAATATTAGATGTGAAGCACCTCATGGAACCGGCTTATAGCTCACAAACTCACATTTAAACAGACTCACACCCACTCACTCCACACACACACACAGTGCACAGTGTAATGAAGGCAATGGCTTGTCAACTCTCTATGAAAACAAGGTATTTGACAAGTAATGCACATGTGCCATATGCAAACAGGTAAGTTCATATGGAACAGGTGTGTGAACATGTTGGAAAGTAGCACGTGTGCGCAGATATACAGAGAAACCTGTCTATGTGTATCTCTGCTTACACACAGTAGAGCTGTATGTTATTCCAGTGAGTGAACACAGAGCACAGGGAGAGTCTGTCTGAGTCTGACCTACAGGGGACTCCAGGTGTGCAAGGTGTAAACCCTGCAGGTGTGCAGGTGTATGGGAGAGTGTGTTTGTTTTAATAAATGTCTCTGTCAAAATGTTGTCAGTGTGCTTCATTGTTGGCTCAGTGAGCAGGTCTAAAAACAGAATAATCACCTGGATAACATCATCTTTTTTCTGGAGCAAATATGGAAAGCACATAGTTCAGCTGCAAATGACTGCATCCTGTTTTTATTCACGTTTCACACAGCACTGCAGCTTTTTTAAAATCACAGTTGTACATCTGGAAGGCTACATTGTCTAAAGAACTTGTCTGCCTGTGTTGCGCTTGTGGACACCTTAACAAAGATTTCTCAGTTTGACCGTCTGAATGTTAATGACCCACAACAAAGGTCAAACATGTTGTATGATCAGCACAATGTCTGGCCATTCATACACACCCACCCCTGGTACGGCAGGTCATACATTTCAGGACTAGAAACAGCCTGGGTAACATACAATCAGGAATGTTTTGGCAGCTACTCTGCCAGAGCGAGGCAAGCATGCAGAGTGATGTCCAGCAAAAAGTGTGTTCACAGCACTTATTTTTGAAGTAGTACTGCCCCTCAGTGGTGTTGAGAGAGACTGCAGGCTGCAAGAATTTCTATCCATTACCCAATCCTCTCATCTTTGTAATACAAGATTGAGGTACGCAAGAAGATTTTCAAACCAAGATGTGATGTTACCTGCACAGGTCTGCCATCCTCCGTCCCAATCATATTCCTCCATTCCATCAGTGATCGCTGCAGGGAGTCCAATCCCGTCTCCCAGAGCCGGACATACCCGCCCATATCCACTGTGACCACACCTCCAGAACTGAGAGGAGCCATTAGCACATCAGACTCGGACACCTTGGACAGCCAGCTGGTGTAAGGTGATACGGTCATTGACCTGCCAGTCATGAACATGTGGAGGAGTGGAGACACAAGTCGTCACTAGAGAGGTCATCATGACTTTCAATAGATTTGACATTGAAACTTTCCTCAGATGTATGAATTATGTTGTCAATCAAACAATAGTTAGTCATGAGACAGTTTTTCCTGGATCAACACCTCATGTGTGTCTTTCTGATGTTTACCCTGATAGAAAAATCTCCCCAACTTGGCAAAAACACACAGAGGTTGCCCATTTCAATTTTTTTGTGCAAATTATTATATGTAAAAGATGATTTATACACATTTCATACTTTGTTGATACATAACAATGCAATCACACAGATCATCAGAGTTTAAAATCATAATGTTAGTAAAACATATAGAGACAATTCCTATTTTTCAGTGCAGTCCTGCCTCTGACCACTAGCAGGAGTTAGAGGACGTGAAATGATGTTCCTGTTATACTGTAACTGTAAATGTATTGCAGTAGAGGACACAGTACAAACCAGGTGTGTTGTGCTCACCTTGGAACAGGAATGTATTTGATTTTTTTGGAGTTCAGATCAGTCACCTCCAGGTACGCTGCTGTCATTGGAGGTGTGACGTCTGAGTGACCCACAAGAAAACAGGTGTTTACGCGCTGAATACATTCTCTGTTTGAATTCTATGCTGTGAAAAAAACGTTCTCTGAGCTCATTTCATCTGAACTCTGACCTTTGGGGTAGACCTCCTTCAGGGGCACCTTGCTGGGTGGAAGGGCCCGGACCACCTGATTGGCTGACAGAAGACTGACACAATTGTCCCGTTTGGCTGGGCTGGACCGAAGCCCACCTCTAAGGAACATGTGAGCCCCACTCTCACCGCTCTTCATCGCTGACAGCTCGACAGGCCTCTTAAAGCTGTACACCTCATTAGGGGACTGGACAAGAAAAGAAATGAAGAGGAAAACATTGCTATTTACACATCAAGCACACGGTTGTATAGCCTAGCTATGAGGCCATTAATATTCATCAGTTCAGCTCTAGCATCGGCACTAGAGTACCTCATTCAACCAAGCTCTCATGCTCTTATTCATGCCTTCATTCACGTTCTTCACCCATTTAATGTCTCTCAGGCATACATTAGTCTGACAACAGGGACATATTGAATGGGTCACCACTCCACTGTATGGTTAACACCATATCTACAGTCTGCCCTGTTATGAGTCTTTGATCCAAAATGCCAGAGGATCCTACAGTATGTAACAAAGCAAGAGCAAGAAATTCCACAACAAAGCACACAACAATGTCTCAACTCCAACTCCATCTCTTTACATTTTGGTAGCCTTAAATTATAATAACGCTTTAGAAGTTTGAACTTTAACAGCACTGAAAACATGGAATATGATAGGAGTGAACTGCAAACATCTCATACTCCTCTCTAAAGATAAAGAGGTCTCTTCCCTTGTACAGACAAGATACTGCACGAGTGGTCATACCAGAAACTTGAAATGGGCATGAAAAGTGCACAGAAAAATGATATCTAGTGCAGCTTTAATACAAAAATATCCTCAGATATTGTCCCAAATATTACTTCACAATTTCTATCTTACCACAAGGTCTGGGAATCCCACAACGACCCGTGCAAAGGAGCCATCGTCAGCCAGTATACGGTTAGGTGAGACAATCTTTTGGTCCAGAGCAGCGCTGAGGTTCTCATTGGGTAGCTGATCACATGACAGCATCTGTGGTACGGACACCTCAGCTGGGATGGTGGGAGTGAAGCAGCCGAACAGGGCATGATGGAACAGAGAAAGAAGCCGGAAAGGAAAAGTCAGGATTATTACATCAATGAGCTCACTGCAGAGACTCATATTTATAGCTCGTATATTTCTTCTGTAGATCACAATAAAGATCACCATCCTCAGTTAGGTCTGCAGTTATTACAGTGACTCATGACCTTGGTGGACTGATTCAGTCTTGACTGTTGAACATTACTCATGACTTCATATTTTGCTCACATTAACTGTGACGTGGAGCGGAATATAGATTGCATCCATTGCACAGTTCTCGTCATATGTTTGGTTTGACTCAAAGCTAGTTGACAGATAAGCTACGAGGTCTTGTCAAGGCAGACACATGGCTCCCTGGGGCACCAGTTCATTTCTTTGTGTGTCCAGCTGCCTGCTTTTGTTGAAAGAGTTGACATGACGTCTTTAATAAGAAGTGCCGGACTGAACATAAAAGCCCAGTTAACCTTTGTGAAGAGCCGCTGAATGTCCATATCATTCTGTATACCTGTGCTGGCTCCATGGCCTGAGCTGACTGAGTCTTCACTGATGCTGTGGAGCTGACACACTCCAGAGTCTTCAGCTGCCATATGCATGGGCTTAGTCAGCAGGAACTTCCTATTCGGAGGCACATATAATATTCCATATTATAAATGAATTCAGATTTCACAATCCTCAGAAAGATTTGATGAATCGGCCCCTTACGTACTTGTTGGTGTTGCTCTCCAGCAGTAGCCAGCGATCCTCTGCCACGAGGAAGACAGACTTCAGGTTGATGGGAAGGGAGATGGAGTGAACCCGGCCCTCCAGCACATCCAGCACCTCCAGCTGGTTGCTGCACACACCAGCACACAGATCAGTGATTAACACCATCATATGACTGAGAGCGTGCTGTGCTGTTTGACAGTGTTGTGGATCAGGTGGTTCAGATCAGTAGCTTACCCATCCTCCTTATAGAAGAGGAGCCAGTTTTTGTGGCCAAAGTCATGACACATTTTATGCCCTCCCTGCAAACAACAGTCAAAAGACACAACACGTTAACTTCAGACACTGCTTTGGAATATTTTGTTCAGGAGAATATTCTGCACTCCTTGAAATGTAATCTACACCACCTCTTGATAAACTAAAACTTCTGGACAGGATAATGCATTCCAGCTCATCACCAAAAAAAAAGTTAATTATTTACAAATTGAATGACTAGTGGGGCTGATTCCTGAGCATTCAAGAGCCACAACCAAGTCAAATCCTCTCTGGACTCATTGAAACCTCTGACCTGTTGCTCCTTACTGCTCCACCAATTCGAGGCTCTGGTGGGGGGCTGCTCGCTGTCTGGAGACAACATGAGTCTCCGCACGGCCCCGGTTACCATGTCCAAATGGAGCACTGTGTTACTCTGGACGAGAGACAAAGCGAAATACAGACAGAGAGTGAAATGAAAACTGTAGAAGAACAAAATGCTAAAATCTGATAATTCAGGCCTATAAATTGTCTGTTGATTACTGTGTCACTATGACAATGCAGGACTCATGACTGTGGACATTTCCTTATTGTTTGATCTGTCTTGTGCATTTGTTTCAGTATGAATCTCTAAAATGAGTCATGAGACACTCATAAAGGAAAAGTACAGCCAAATCCTGGAATGGTGCATATCTCCACTGCCCTGCAATTAATATCAGTTAGACTGGACTCAAGTGTGTCACCTCTCAAAAACATGCACGCTGCATACACTGAATAATTTTGGAATAAGTGTTTCTGCCCCCACAACCAGCAGAGGGTGGTCTTCTCCCTTAAGCCCCCTTAATCTGAGTGCAAATGTCCTGTTACAGACAACTAATGTGAACACTGCACTGCAAGTTCATCCAGTTCAATTTAGACATATTGTCCGTATGTGCCCCTTTCTTTGCACACTTCCTACATTTATATAAGATAAGGAAAAGGATATCTGTGTGTGTGTCTGGGTGTGGGTGTGTGTAGTGTGTATTGGATGAACTGTGCAAAAAGGCTTTCATTTGTGATGCACAAAGCGTCATCTTCAATTGAGTTTTATGAGAAGGAGCCACAGGGGAGTTGGCCTCAGCCCGGGCTGCCCTGCTTCACACTAATGGTTTCCTTATGGCCTCCCACTCCTGACACACACTACTGTGCTGAAGACTGCAAACCCATTTCCTGATTCCAAACATACGCTGCCTTCAGAGGGAGCATGTACATGTTTGTGCACACGTGTGTGTGTCTTCTGACAGGCTGTGGTGTGTCTGTGTGTGGTTTTGCTGTATGTGTAGCTGTGTCTTTGAATTTGTGTTTGCATGTCCTTGAACGTAGCATTATTATGTTTGTACATGCTCTCTTTTTTCTAACTTAAGTTTTTATTGAGATTTCACAGAGATATAAAGAGCAGCACATGATCGACGCAATAAACAATGCAAGGAGGTACGCAAACAAAGAAAAGATGAAAATAGCAGTGAAAAGTTTTCCGGAACTTTCAATATTAATGCAAATATAGTTTAGGCATTCATTTAGTCTGTGTCATGTCTCAGAAATGTTTCTTTAGAAATATATTTTCTTTGACTTATGTATGTGTAAACAAGTTTTTGTGTGTATGCCAAGTAGAACCTGCATTTGTTTTTGCATATTCAAGTGTGTGCTGGTTTCCCTGACTTCCCTGGAAGGCCAGTGACCTGTGAATGAACTTTATGTTGTCTGGGCCTCTTCATTTTTAGACAGACGAAACATGATCCATCACAGCCGTATTTTTAGAAGTTCTCCTCTTGCCTAATATACACCAGCTGTACAAGTGTTCTAGTTGGAGAAATGTCTAACATGCATTGTTCTTGTCTTACACTCTGCTGTCATAGGCCGGGGTCTAATGGGGTTAGAGAGGTTCAACAGCAAACAACCACTGACAACCAATCATTTGAAGACACTCTGACAGACGTGTGCACAGCTATTTAAATCTGTGAGGAATCTGTGGTTGTCCTCCAAAAAAAGTTTAAATACCAGTGTTGCATAAGTGCCTTGTTACATGTTAAACTAGTCATAAACAAGGACATCAGACCAAAGGACACCGGACTAAAATTCCTCTGTGATCACTCACAGTTAGTGTGTAAGTGTATAATTTTGCTTTAGTAAATAATACTAAGAATATTCACAATTTCCCTATCACTCCACGCTGTTCTTGCATGGTGGACACATACCTTACAATTAAAACTGACATTTCCAACACATATACATACAGTATTGAAGGCATCTACATTTATGTCAGTAAACATATTTCTAATGGGGCTATTGAAATGAAGTTTTCACCAGATGTCAGTAACAACCCAAGTAATCCACAAATACAAAGAAATCAAAACAAATAAGTCCATAAATTAAGTTATGTGACATAAAGTGGAATGACACAGGCAAGAAGCTGAACACGTGAACTGAAAATTATTTAACACTTGGTAGAAAAGCTTTGTTGATAATGACAGCTTCAAGACCTCCTGTGTGAAGAAACTAGTGGCATGCATTGCTCAGGTGTGATTTTGGCCCATTCTTCCACACAAACTCTCTTCAAATCTTGAAGGTTCCGGAGGCCTCTGCTATGAACTCTGATCTTCAGTTCTTTCCATAGATTTTCAACTGGATTTAAGTCGGGTGATGGACTGAGCCACTCTAGCAGCTTTATTTTCTTTCTCTGAAACAATTGAGTTTGGCTGTGTGTTTGGGATCATTGTCTTGCTGAAATGTCCACCCTCGCTTCAGCTTCAGCATCCTGGTGGATGGCAGCAGATTATTATCAAGACTGTCTCTGTACATTTCTCCATTCATTCTTCCTTCAGATAAATGAAGTCTGCCAGTACCATGTGCTGAAAAACAACCCCACACCGTGATGTTCCCACCTCCAAACTTCACTGTTGGTGTGGTGTTTTTGGAGTGATGTGTAGTGCCAGTTCTCCTCCAAACTTGGTGTGTGCTGTGACATCCAGAAAGTTCAATTTTGGTCTCATCTGACCAGACTATATTCTCCCAGTATTTCATTGGCTTGTCCAAATGTTGTGCAGCAAACTTCAAACTGCTGATTCCAGGTCTTTCTGAAGCTCTCAGCGAGTGTTCCTTGGCTCTTGGACAACTCTTCATGTTATTCTTTTGACTCCTCTGTCAGAAATCTTGTGAGGAGCCCCTGGTTGTTGCCGGTTTAGGGTGAAGTGATGTTCTTTCCACTTCAGGATAATGGCCCCAGTGGTGCTCACTGGAACGTTCAGAAGTTTAGAAATTCATCTGTAACCAATGCCATCACTATTTTTTGCAACAATGAGGTTGCGAAGGTCTTGTGAGAGCTCTTTGCTTTCATCCATCATGAGATGTTTCTTGTGTGACACCTTGGTAATGAGAAACCTTTTTACCGGCCATCAGTGAGGACTAAACCAGCTGATATTCATTTGCACTGATAGGGGGCAGGCTTGCATTCTAAATACTGACAGATTTCAGCTGGTTTCTTGGCTCTCCATGCCCTTTTGCACCTCCTGTTCTTCATGTGTTCAATACTTCTTGCCTGTGTCATTCCACTTTATGTCACATAACTTAATTTATGGACTTATTTGTTTTGATTTCTTTGTATTTGTGGATTACTTGGGTTGTTACTGACATCAGGTGAAAAATTCATTCAACAGTCCCATTAGAAATGTATTTACTGATAAAAACGTTGTTGCGTTCAATACTTATTTTCCCTGCTGTATGCACTCATGTCCACTATCACATCCACCTCAACTACAAAGCAGCAACTGTATTTTCTTTTCAGTATCTTTCCTGTGTGACTACTTCATCTTTGGTTCTCTCTACTGTCTAAAAAGTTCTGGCCGATGTTTTTGACCACGGGGAGCTCTGTAGATCAATGTTTCTGTGCATGTACATATTTATGTCATCTGCAGGGGGCAATCACAGTTAGTGGCTGTAATGTACTGTAAAAGTTTTCCACTAAAAGAGAAGAGGATTGCAAGAAAATGTAAACAATGCAGATTTCAAACCAAAGGCTTTGCAACTGATGTTTGTTGGGCTAGAAGTACTAAGTAAGCACAAGTGTTTAAAAGCTGTCAACACATTTGTATGTGCTGTAGAGAATTCTGTAAATATTGTCACGTACAAGATAAAAATGCGCACAAAAAAATCTAAATGATGCTTTTGGGGTTATTAGAAACCCTCTCCTGGTTTGGAAACTTACCGCTGCTGCAAAGCTGACTCCACCCTGTTGATGATGGCATCGCAAAGACTTACATGTAGCCTTAGAATTCATGCCCCCAATAGCTGGAGGCCAGGTTTGACTCTCTATGGTGTTAACAAGTTAGCTTGGGATGCTACTGAGATATCCTAGCACAGAGTCACGCCCCCTGACACACCTCCCACACCCCACGAAGACCATTTTTAAATGGGCAGTAAGGGCAGTTCCTTGATCTTAAAGAATTCACACCGTGAGTTTTGGTGAAAAATGAGTGATTTAAAAAAGATGTTTACAATGAAAAGTCTGCAGGGTACCTTTAATATGATCAACATCCTGTTCACTGACTCTACTGAGAGACAGCAACATTTTCCCATGGGGGATTGCCCATGACATGACCCAACTGGATCTTATATAATGTGTTCAGTGTGATCATACAAACTTGTCTTTGTGTGCATGTGTGCCAACCTGCTCCTCGTGCAGCACCACCTGTCCATCCAGAGGACTCCCAAGAGGAGCAACAGTGATAAAGGGCTGCCAAACACCACTGATGGTCCTGGGGAAGACGTCGTAAAGCTCCATGCACTGAATGGACTCCCCGTGCTCCTTCATGGTGTACAGGGACACTGGGTTACACGTGGCCACGTACAGCACATCTTCAAAACAAAAACAGAGGGAATGTGGGACTGTAATTCATTCTGCACTGTAGTATGTCTGCCGATATTCAGCCATTTCAGCAGGTAGATCTCCTGGGTATTATATAAAAGTCACATGCAGTATGAGTTGCTGAATGGAAACATATTTACGTTTTTCCATTGGCAGTTAATTTTGGTTCAACACTCTGTTTCTAGTAGCAACCCTCCGCTGACACGTTCCACAGCAGTGACAGATCTGTGACTGTGAACATATTGACAGACATCTTGTATCTACTCACCAAATGCCCTTGCTGGACAATTATCTGTGTATGCTCTGTTTCTTACAGCTGTTGTGACATTTTCGATATAAACTGTTAGTTTCCATGATTAGTGTAGTGCTGCCCACACTGGCTGTTATACTAACTGTCTAAGGCTGTGAAGTGTTGCAAACAACACATTTTAGATGACTGTTCTTTTCCTTTTGGGCTAACTGTAACTGATTTCACTCTTCTTTACTCTTGCTGACTCTATGTACTGTAAGTGTTTACTAGATGAACCACTGTGTTGCACATAATATAGAGCACACCACACATCATGGCACTCCTGTAACATCTGACTCTTTCTTCTTCCTTGTCAAAATCTGGTGCCTACATGAGCTGCAATGCTGCTCAACAGTTCGGTCAGAGATTATGGTGTGCTATGCTGGTAGTGGCGAGTGCAGCCCTGAGCCTCCAGCCTGCAGTGGAGATGAGGAGCAGGCTGATGATTATTGAATTTGTTGTGTTTCATCCAACACTACTTCTGCAAGTAGTGTTGGATAATTGTTTCTAGTGAAGGACATCCCTTGTCTTTAGCATGCATTGGAAGTGTGCCTAGCTCCCTGCAAAGCTGTGCACCTTTTCCACCATATTGAGGGCAGAAGACTTCTTGTGAGGGAAATGTCTGTCTATTTTATCCATACATCTTAGATCATTCCTGTGTTATACACTTCATCCGCTAAATCCTCTAATACACCCCAAAAGGACCATAAAAACTGAAACCACAGAATGTATTATATGACAGTGTTGATTGTGTGTGTGTGTGAGAGTGTATACCATCTTTAGTGGTGACATCGCAGATGATGTTGACTTCATTCATGGGAATCTGCCAATGGGCTTTCTCTTCGCTGAAACTCAAAGCCCTGCTTTCCTGTCTGCTGCAGGGGTAACTCTGAACACGTAGAAACACAGGACCCTGGAAACACACCAGACACTGTTACAGTGCTGCACACATGTTGATGCTTAATGTGTGTGATTAAGAGAAAATCAGATCACACAGTGAACGTGCTGCTCCTTCATACAGTGCAGCAGCTGTGGTCAGTTTAAACTCACGTCAGTCACAATGGATCACAAAGCTGGCAACATCTCACAATGGACAAAAACTATCAAAATTT
The DNA here is from genome assembly GCA_037975065.1 of Chaetodon trifasciatus. Taxonomy (NCBI): domain Eukaryota; kingdom Metazoa; phylum Chordata; class Actinopteri; order Chaetodontiformes; family Chaetodontidae; genus Chaetodon; species Chaetodon trifasciatus. Next base: position 2,372,515 of record JBBMOE010000041.1, read on the forward strand.
CCATAGAAATTCCTAAAACCTTTGCACTGCAGCGTAAGCCACTCCTCAGTGGTGCATCCATATAACTGTATGTTCCAAGCAAGCAGTCATAGTTTTCCAATAATAGAGCAAATAGACTGCTTCCAGCAGAGCTGCGATGTCTACAGAACACAATATAGATTGTAGAAATGTTTTCATACATTTTATTTGCTGTGAAAACTCACCATAAGACGACAACCATTTTTAATAGCCTCCTAAACCTAGAGCAGGTGAGGGTGATACTGTGTGGACTATCACATTTATCTTCACCACATATGGGAGATGTAGGTCAACACACAGATGTACATGCTGCTAGTGAACTGATCAAGATTATGTAGGTACACTTCCCTTGTGTGTTTACCTTGATGTCTATAGGGTGTGTCTCAGTGGGACAGAGCAGTTTTCGGCGAGCGTTACCACCCTGGTTTATTGTCCAGTACCCTGTCATCTTGACCTCTGGCAGGGGCAACCTGAAGATTAAAGGTCAAATGTTGATAACTGCCATGTAACGGCTGAAAAACTGAACAATGCAAATTATTGCAGTGTGGTTTGTGTGTTTGTGTTCTTGATGTTGTTTCTGTGTTCTGATTTTCTATTTCAGAAAAACCTGGTTTTCACTGTCACCATTTTGCACCTCCACTTATAGTAAAATTAATTCATGAGGAGGCCCACCACAAAATAATTTCAGATAGGTGTATTCTGTTCTGAGGATTTCAACAAAACAAAGGCTTGAATTTGATCCCACTGTCTCTACACAAGACACTCAAGACAAATGTCTGTGTGTGTTCGAGTCCCTGCTCGGCTTGTTGTGTCTGGCCAGATGTTTACTGTTTACTGTCTTCCAGTGAATCACTGGCTGTAGGTGGGCTACAAGATGCAAAAAAATGTAGAAATTCCAAGAGGATAAATGTGTTGGGGGACAGACAGTCCTCCAACCATAAATATTTCTGTGAATAGAAAAGCAATGCAATACGTAAGAGAAACTTTGCTTTCCATGTCCAAAATTGGAAGTCAAGAGACAAAATATTTGCTTTTATGTAAACAATATGTTGTGGGATACCAATTGCTCAAGATGAGCTTTAAAATCACAAATCACTGATCCCAAAACATACAAAAGATCCATTGAGCTTAGATGATGTAAGTGTAACCATAATGCAAAAGATCGACTATCCAATCAGTTCTGCAACTGTTCAAGGAAAATATTTGTTTCTGCCCTGCTCTGTTCTCAAGCTTTTACTTGAGATACTTCTGAAATTGAATTTCTGAATCGTATAAGTCAAAATAAAACCACAGGAGACAGAAGAAACAAATATTTTCCTTTATTTAAAAGACACAGCTGTACATTATGAGACAATGTGGTGAATACTAGAATCTTATCTTTCCCTTATTGGAAAGGTGAGGTAATGTGAATGATCAGCTCTTAATTTACCACTTAAGCACCGAGGAAACTTCACGGAAGCCTCAAAGTATAATCCAGTCTGAAACCAGTCATATGGCTAAAGACAACATTAGCCGATTTTAAGCATGTCAGGATTTCAGTTTGAAAAGTGGCAAATACTCTGAGAAAACATGATCTGCTCACCAGCTTCTGGGAAGGTTCTTTCAAAGACAACTAGTTCCAACAGTTGTATATAATAAAGCCACTTCAGAGGAACAATTTAAGAACCTTTGGAGGGTGAAAATGAACTGTGTTCACTGGCAACGATTTTAATTCAGAATAAGCATATATTTACAAAAATCAATGAAGCTGATGACGTAAAACAATAAATACATTGTCTTAGTGCTGTTGAGAATATGTCAGGAGGATTAGCATATTATCACACTTGATTTCATTTATGTTTTACACAGCGTCCCAATGTCTTTGTAATCAGGGTCTAAAAGCTCTTAGCACATTTTAGTTCATCCACTTATTATCAAAAGTGAAAACAGTCTGGTTGCACTTTAGCCGAGCTGTGGTTGGCCACTGGTGAAGCTTTGCAATGTCTTCAATTTAGTGAGATTCACATCATAGCCAGGCTGTCAAGTAATGTCCATTTATTATCCATCCGCCTACTCTAATGCCTTGCTGACTGGTTTCTGGAACTGTGTGACACTGTCTGTGTGTTAGTCAGGCACTGTGCGTGCATAGATGTGCCTTTAGTGTGTGTGTGTGTGTGTGTGTGTGTCATCCTAGCGTCTTGTGCTCCTGATGCCTTACTCCTTAGCCAGTTTGACAGAGCTGGGCTTGGCTCCAATGGGAATCCCGTGCTTGTGCAGCGCTTCGATCAGAACCTCTCGCATGTCTTTGTTGTATGAGTCAAAATCGAAAACATTTCGCACCACGTTGGCCAAACCCTCGTCAGGGAATTTCTGTTGGGAGGCAAAGTAAAGGAGAAAATGAGGCAGGAAGGGGGGATGGGTGGGAAAAGGAAAAGAAGAGGAAGCAGGAAGATAGAGAAGAGTGGAAGTAGAAAGAGGAGTGGGTCATTGGAAAAGGGAGGAGAAAGAGAGAGTGTGGACACGGAGAGAAAGGGGGAGAAGCAAAGGTTAAAAGGGTGGAGAAGAAACAAGAGGGGACAGGGAGAGGAATGAAAGGGAGATAAGAAAAAAGGATAAAAAACCAGGGAGGGTGTCAAGTGGGGAGGCCAAAATGGGAAAAAAGAGAAGATATAGTGAAGACAGGTCACAGAAAGAAGAAACATTAATGTGATTTGTAAGTTCTCAACAAGGGTCAATGCAGGGACAGAGTCTGGAATAAGACATGCTATCTGGAAGGTAACTCATCTCTCACTCTCATCAGAACACCAGTATGATAAATGCAAAGAACAGCTGAAGCTGTTGCTCTCAGCCTTAGCTTTCATGTTTGTGACATCATTGGAGAGATACAAGTTTATAATGCCTTAATCCATTTTCTGTATTGTACAGTAGCTACAGTGATACTTTGGTAAATATGCAATAAAGTCAGAAATGAAAATAATAACAATAAAAATAAAAACAGAGACAGAGGCTACACGTTAAACAGTAAAGAAAAACTAACAAAATAAATAAAATGTAGGGAAATATGCAGATGACTGTGGGTGAGTCTCTCAGCAAGATGGAAGACAATACATATTTCCTAAATGTCACAAAATAGACCAGATAAAGTCTGCCACACAGGTCTCACATGGGCAAGTTGGAATTTGTGTGTCAGTTCATGCTTTCTACAGATGAAAAGAAATTTAAATGCACAGATCGCCTGTTCGACACACATCAGGAAAGATGTTACCCTAAAATATGATGAGAAGATTAGTCAGAACAACATTAGAGCATCCAAACCAACTTTTTGGGTAATCCTGCAAAGCATTAACCTGCAGAAATCCTATTCCACTGAGGGACTGAATTGGAAGTGAAACAAAACATTTTCAGCTTCAGCATCACCTTCACTAACCAGACATGCATCTATTACATCACTGCAGACTGAATATCTTTGACTTATCCTACTGCTAAACACAACAGGCAATGTAAAGACACCAATCTAGGCACAAAAAGAACAGAATCATGATAAATAAACAGAAAATGAATCTTTTTGCTGAAATAGCTGCAGCCATATAAATGTAAATATAATCCAATGCTTCACTTCAAAGCCATGTCACTCTAAGAGCACCATATCTACAGTCTTGATGTCAGTAATCTTTTTGGTAGAAGCTGTGGCTGAGTGTATGAACATACAAAACAAAACAAAACAAAACAAAACAAAACAAAACAAAACAAAACAAAACAAAACAAAACAAAACAAAACAAAACAAAGATCTGATCTGTTCATCTGCAATTCTGATGAAAGCACAAATCATACATTGTTGAATGCAAGTAAATTTCTGTTTTGGGCCCTCCGTGTGTCATTAAAGCCTCTCATATACTTCACAACACTTGGCACATACATTTTGTGTGAGCGCGAGAGAGAGAGAGAGAGAGAGAGAGAGAGAGAGAGATTGCGACTTCCAGACCATATCATTGTTAGCATTTAGTGGTAGGTTAGCTATCTATGGATAGAAGAGTGAGAATTCAATGACAGTTTCCATCCCTGTGTGTCCAGACTCATATGATATACATAGTGAGGACTTTGAAGGGATTAAATAAAAGGTATTTAGTGTATTTAATGGTGAAATGGGAGCTCTCACTACGCTGACATGTATGATTCCAGTGAATCATTTCCAGTGAGAAACATGCTGTCTTCACTTCGAAATTATTTTTGCAGAGGAGTATGGAGGACTGATAGAGAGCTTCATCGCATGGTGCTACAACAATCACATCACCTCTACAGAGGTAGCTAAGCCCCCACTGTCTTCACTTCCTAGAAACACTCCTGCCTACATATAACAATGCATTTACACTGTTAGGCCTATAAATTGCTGCACAATCAATGACAGCGTCATCCCTGGTGGTTACAACTAAAACATAGATTCAATGTTAAGAGCACTTGGCTTTAATGATCTGATTCCCAGTTACCACAAAGGTACAATTATGGCCAAACGTGAAATGGTAATTAGGCTCTACACTGGCTATTACCTCAGAAGAAGCAATTTAGACTTCAACGAAGCAATCCTTTAACTGTCCCACTCCTGCACTTGTCAATAGTGGTGGTGATTGATGATCGAACAGGGCGGCCAGTAGGGAAAACATTAGGGATTGTAGTGCAAGCATGGATGGTTATTTCCCACTTCTAAGCCCTGTTCTTCTGGTCTGTTTTCTTCTCTTCTTCTCTGGGCTAAATACCATTTCTAAAGATCTAAGATCATATGGAATTTTTTAAAGAAATTGTCACTCTTCAATAAATTAGAATAAATCAACTGTTTCCTATTGGAGTCTACTTGGTAATTTCATCCAGATTTAACCTCAAGTAAGGGAGCACAAGGATCACATTCAGCATGAAATATTTTGCTTGATGATGTCAGACTTCCAAAGGACGTAGATGTGAAACAAGACCATATTTACTCATAACTCATAACTCATATCTGCTAAGTTGGAAGGATGTTTAGTGGTGCAAATTTTTGGGCTCTGAACAGTGAGGGAAGTGGAGAAACAAATCATGAAATGGGTGGGTGGAGGTTGAGAAAAACACAGATGAGGGTGGGGGTGCTTTGACATTCAAAATTCAAATGGAATGCGGTGATATAGTGTAGCACATATAATGTGATGCACTACACAATATAATCACAGTGGAGGACAAAGTATGAGTCAACACTGAAATGCCAAAAACTGCAGTTCCTCAAATAGTCATCTGAGGATGGCTCCGAAAGCGAGTCAGTCATCATATCAAAATGCCCAACTGTACAGCTCAAATAAACAGCCTGATGCAAAAAACGGTTTTGCTCTCTGTAGCTAATTTCCCACTTCATGAAAACTGTAAGGGGGGTGAATCTTTATACAACTCACTCAGCTAGCCAATAGGTTTCAGCAGCCAGACTTCACTTGGCCTGCCTCAGTTCCACCCACACTCCTGCCTTTGACACAGACATGTGACATGGCCCCTCTACAAAAGACTAAAGCAAGAAGAAACAAAAGCTTTTCTTCAGTTCCTACTTTATCTGCACTTCAGTTCAGTCTATTGCCTTGAAAGGTCTTCAAAATCATCGCTGGTAAGTGAGCTGCTGGCCCATTCGTCCAGAGATCAGCTTGCTGTCACTGCGCAGGGACCAGGCTGAATCCTGAGCCACACGTGGTCTTCAGAGGGCTGAAGACATCCAGCTAACTTTAAAGGAAGAGACCTTCTTTGAGGACTCTGCTCCAGTCAGCTCAATGCCTTCTTGTTTGAAGTTAGGAAAAACTGTCAAAGCTGCCACTGATTCTCCTGCACACACAAGTGGGTGCATTGTGAAGAGGTTATCATTCAGCTGCCTGTTGACAGACAGCCGACTCAAGCTGAAGTCACCATGTGGAATCCAAGATGCCCAAAAATACGCAAGAACTCTAGGCGAGATCAGCAAGCCAAGCTGCTAAGTGAGACCGGAGAGACTGGAGACACCCGAGAATGCCTGAGAGAGCAGAGATGATGTAATTTTACGATTTCCTCCAAGGCAGCCTCTACTTAGCAGTGGTGAAGGCAATTTGGTAGAGCATCCAAAGGACAAAAGATGTTAGACAGCTCCAAATTGGTAGCATCATCCTGGGAATCACAGAGGAAAAGGGAGCATCTCCTCTTGCCCTTAATCACTGAAGCCCAAGTGGAACAGCCAAGATATGGGTCAACTTTTACCTTCACTGGTAGACTAATCGATAATCTAATAATCTAACTAATCGATGCTTTAGCGAGGCTTGCCATGAGCAGAGGTCTGTCTGCTGCTAGAGAAGGACTGAGATGAGCTACTCAATGGAGGCTAACTCACCCTTGATCTCTGAAATAAACAAGGAAGTGGCCAGGTGTGTGGAGGTGAGAGAGTAAGCAGGGTTTGAACCTCTCTCAATATCTTTTTTCAGTCGTTACACAAATATTTTGGTCACTTCTTGCACGTACAACCAAGTGCAACACTATGACTGCTGTCCAGGACTGTCTGACAGTACTGGATTATCATGCCTTGCCCTTCTCTGTGATGGCCAGCTTCTCTCTCCTCCTTTAATGTGGGCATTCAGACAACCTGCAATTGTGTGGTAATTGTGTTGCAACCTGTGAAACCGCACACTTTTGCATCCCATTGTAGTTCTTTGCAAAACGAGGTTGAGGTCCTCAAACAGCTAAGGATTATATGGCCATTCCTGTGTACCAATGTATGTCCACGTGTGCTTGTTCTTGTTGGTTTGGAATGAGGTGAGAACATGTGCTGCCCCCTCTGTCACAGTTGTGTTGTTACAACATGCATGCATTATAAAGCATCTACTGCTAGGATCTAGTGCTGGATTAAGGTCTCACAGCCTTTAGGAATTACTGATAAAATAGACTGAGACCAAACCTAAGAAAATAACATAGCAAAAGAAGTGTTGTTCTGTTGGAAGATATGTATTGTGTTGTCTTACCTGGAGGTGTTTGACAATGTTTACCACCTCTCGGGTGGAATAGGGGTAGGTGATGGTGCCCTGGTCTGCCATGGACCTCAGCTCGCCAAAGGCAGCCACCAGCTTCTGCAGGGTAGCATCGGGAACATTGGGGCCATACTGTTTAAGCATTGCCAGCTCTGCCTGGGGCTTTGGATTGTCCACAGCATGGCAGCTAAAAATATCACCTGTTTAGAGGACAATAACCTGTCAATTAGCTCAATAACAGCTCAATTTCTAACTATGCACTAGTGCTTTGCTGGTCTCTGCAAAAACAACAAACAGTATAAGTGATGCAAAATCTGAACCAGACCACGCTGATACATAATCCGGTTGCAGAGACTCAGCAGCAGACCTGAAGTTCAAGTCTAAGATGCATCACCTACAGTCAACTATGCAACAGCAGCGGTTTAAACCTGCAGATTCAGATCTGGTAACATGCAGCATCTACAGGCAAGGAATGTAACAGCTGCTGCTGTATTGACTGGTTTGGAGAACTTTGAGTAAGTCTTGAAAGACCATTAAATTCCAGGCTTTGCACTTCTCAGTCTAACTTCAAAAGAAATCCTCCATGGAGTGCCCAGATGGACTGGAGGTCCAATCTGCTGGCCATGAGTTGCAATATCCACAGTTCGAGTTCCTTTGTTACATGTCATTCTCCATCTATACCTTCCCTGAATTTCTGCAGTGTCTGCTGTTTCCTGCTCTCTAATACTTCCCATTGCAGGCCCTTGGCGTTAGTCTCCTATGGATGTCTAACAACCAAATTTTGTGGCTCCACAAAACAACAGATGATCGTTTTTTTCTCCTCTGAAGGGCAGAGAACAATTCAGATTATCTGATGCGAGTCATATCAGTCACACTTTCCTTTCTGAATTTATCTGAGCAGCTTATTTTCATATATATCAGTTTACCATTAAATAAAAGAGCAGATTACTGGTCCTCTGCTGCAGGTTGTAGGTTGTGGTTGTTGGTATGCATGTGTGTTTACCTAGAGCTCCAAAAAAGTCATTGCCCAGGAAAGGAAAACCAGGTCGGTTAGCCAGGACAAGCATTCTGAAGTCTGGGTGCATGACAATGGTGTTGGGCCTCCCCTCGGCTCCATGTGCATCTTTGGAGGAGACACAGTCATAGTTAGCCAATGAAATGACAAGCAAAAATATACTCAAACAAGAACACATATTTTGTGTTTCTGTATCTGTTTCTGCCACTACACTATTTCTAATTTGCAATGTTTTGATTTGATATGTGTGACTGAGTTTGAAACACACCAACAACTTCTTTCATCTTTTAACAAGAAAGTGAAAGAGTTGAGAAATGCTCAAATCTGATTGATTGCAATAACATAAATCCTAGAGCCTTTGTTTAGGAACAATTAGTCTATTGGCAAACCCTGACCCTCCCCCTGTACCAGCCCTTTCTAATACTGACTGCAAAGTGTTTTTATCACCCTTTGTGGATAAGATCACTGACTTAAAGTCTAGAATATTGCCTTCCAGTACCCCTGAGGTTGACTGTCTGGCCCATGTTTCTCTATTCAGTTAGTTTAGCTGGAAGAACTCACAGCCACTGTCTCTCAAATGCACCCTTCCTCTCACCTTCTTGACATTGTTCCAACCTCTTTTCCAAAGATGTTGTTAGTTCCTTAGGACCATACATACTCTCCATTGTGTATAGCTCTCTTACATCTGGCTGTGTGTCTGATTAGAATTCAGGCATGCCAAACCATGACCCATTGCTTTCCAGTAACTGTAGACCTACTGGATATCGAAACCTCCTTTTATTTCCAAGGTCTTGGAAAAATTAGTATGTTAACAACTTGTAGGACTCCTGGACAACAATGAAATCTTTGATAAGTTCCAGTCTGGTCTTCATTTGAAGCACAAAACTGAAACTGCTCAATTCAAATGATATTTTAATGTGTGCTGATGCTGGGAAATGTTTACTTCTTCTGCTGCATGAACTAAGTGCAGCTTTCCACACTTGACCATTCTGTGCAACTTAGTAGGCTTCAGCAATGGACGGGCGTAACAAGGTCTCCCCTGGACTGGTCTGCCTCCTATTTCAGACAGTTTTTTGTGGCCATTGATCACTATGTCTCTTCACCTGCTCAGCTGACATGGGGTATACCTCAGGGTTCAATCCTTGGTCCCACTCTTTGCTCCCTGTACATACTTCCCTGTTTTCTTAATTTGCTGATTTAAGATTAGTTCTTATCACTGTTATGTGGACGATACCCAGCTATATTTTTCATTCAAATGGGATGACCTCAGTAAGCTCTACCTTGCAAGATTGCCGAACGGCTATCAAGGATTGGATATCAGATATCTTCCTCCAACTTAACCCTGAAAAAAAGAGGTTCCTCATCATAAGCCCTGAGAGCATTTCTGATAAAGTACAGCAGTGTATTGCAGCTAATGTTTCAGCTAAAGTTTTACAAGATACGATATCTTAAGTGGCACATAAAAGGAGTGGTCAAATCTTGTTTATTCCAAAAAAGAAACACTGCCAAATTCAAAGATGTATTGTACTTTCAAGATCCAAGAAAAAAAAAAAACATTCATGTTTTTGTTTCTTCCCATCTTGATTATTGTAATTTCACTGTTTACTATGCTGAGTCACTGTTCCTGGTACATTACATTAAGCAATTACAATCTATGCTGATTTCCCACAGAATTCAGAATTGATTTTAAACTTCCTTTAATCACCTATGAAGGCCCTTTGGCTGTCCTGAAATCTTAAACCAAAGATGACAGAGCTTTTGCAGTCTTGCCCTAGTCTTAAAGAACATGGTCAGTCTATAATTTTAAGACACTGTTGAAATCTCAGCTGTTTGTTTAGCACTTTGTCCTGTAAAGTCTGCTTGTCTTCTGTGTAGTTGTATGTTTTGATTGCTTTTTATATTGTTATTCCCTGCTCTAACTTTCTATTTTTTCTTCAATGTTTGCATTTTATACCACCTAACTCGAAAAGTAAAGGACTTGAAAAGGGGCTTTAGAAATAAAGTCTGCTTTCTCAATGTCCTGATAGCACTGGGAGCCATGTCAAGTTTGTGTTTATGAAGTCTCAAGGTTGTATTTACATTCCTCTGTGAAAAGCAGCCTCTCAGGAATGGTGAAGCTCTCAGCAACTAGTATGATTACGTGGGACTACTTGGAAGATCTACAAGTTTACAGTCCAGCATGACTCCAGATCTACTGGTACCTGTCCATAAAGGCTTTTATCCTAAGCCTCCTTCAGTGGCCTGCATCTTATGTTTCACTCGTGTTTGTCTTCTAGGCGATACAATCCTCATCTCATCCATTTTATGGTCCTACTTCTATCTGCGCACTGTATCTGGGACATGTCTACTGTCAAGGTGTTAAACCCTGCATGTGCGTGTGAATGTGCATGTGTGTGTACCTGAGACGATTCTGCGTCCATCGGCCAGAATCATCTCCCCGCTCTCCACCAGGGTTTTGAGGATGCATGTGACATTAGTGGGAGCTTTGTCTGCTTCATCAATCACTAAGATGTGACCCAGTTTCACTGCCTTCACCTGTGCGTGTGCACGCACAAAAACACACACAAAAACACACACACACACAAACAACATGTATTGTAAAAAGGTATTGCTGAACCTCTTGTCTGGTGGGTACAGTATGGAAGCTGGGTGGCTGAGACAGAAAAATACCATAATTCCTTGTTTTCCCTCCTGTTGTGATATACTGAGTGACCAGAGGAAGTAAAACAATTGGTTTTCACATATGTCCAACAAGTAGGATACTTCTAAGAGTTTTCACATGCAAGTACTGCAAAAAACAAGAACCATAAATATAAAGAAGAAACTTACAATACAAAATGCGTCAGATACATCTGATGAATGGAGCCATACGGCGATAAGTGCAAAATACTGACAAGCAATCTGCAAATGTTCATAATATAGTATAAAGAATGCATGTAAAATAATGATCCAAATATTTGTGTTGATGTCATCCTTCACGTTAGACATGAAACTATATGTTAATGCACATGGGGCCATCAAGGCTCACTGAGGCTTAATAAGGTTGACTGGAAGTTATTTTTGAGCAACTGTGTGGCTGAGGCATAACTTCTAAAGTCATTTCCTCATTATTATCTGTCCATTTTCAAAAATAAGCACTTTAACATGTAATCGAAACATAAATCTATGAGGCCACAATGTGCTGTCTACAAAGATCAAATGGCCACGCAGCCAGCTGATTATCTACAGGACCACAACTGATGAGAAAGTCCACACTTTTCTGCATTTCATCCTTTTTTCCGGCATGTACTGTGATGTTAAATACAGTGGTTGACAAGGGCAAACGTGCTGCAATGGCCCAAAACATTTCCATTATGACAAAAGTGCTGCAGCATCAGAAACAATGCCAATTCAAAAACATCTGAAAATCCAAAAACCAGAAACACTGGTCAGGTGTCACCACTCAGTGAATGGTTTTAAAATATTTAGTAGATATGCAAGGGAAATGATCCCAGAGAAACAACTGTGAAGGAAGTGTGCCTATGCATGCGTGTGTGTGTGTGTGCGTCTTGCTAACTGACCAGAGGTGAATCCTCATAAGTGATGATGCCATTTTGGACTGAGGGCTGCAGGGTCAAAGTCTGGACAGTTGTATCCCTGGTGGGGCAGAAAACAAAGTTAGACACACACACACACAAACACACACACACACACACACACACACACACACACGCACACACGCACACACACACACACACACACACACACACACACACACACACACACACACACACACACACAGAGTAGTGGCTGATGCCTAAAGTAGGTTTCTTTAGCTGAATACCATTTTATGACCAGATGCAGGCCAGTGAACAAGGGTGTCAGTAACACTGTACTCTGATTCCCTGGTGGTGTCCAAAATTATCCCTCCCTCTTTCTCTGAACATCTCTCTCTCCAGCCCACCTACCAGCCCTCCCTCTCTCCTTGATATCTCACAGTGTGACCCAGGAGCTGTCCTAGTTTCCTTCCTGGCTGGCTGCATCTCTCTTGCTTTTCTGAGTCACATCTCTGTAGGCTTTCAGTCACAGGCTCCCAAAAGCCACATGCACAGATCTTCCTGCCTCTGCTGGGGTCTAATATTAGCTGCTGCTACAGTAGCTAACCAGGCCACATCCATGTTCAGCTCCACTTTGACTTTCACAAGACTTTGACAAACTGCACCCACACACAAGCCAAGAGGAGAAATTGGTTGTTTCTACATGTGTACGTGCTGCTGATGTTTGACCATAGATTCAATCTCATTGCCCACCACTGAATCTGCCATTGATGTCTGACTGAATTGAATCGTTTTTCATTTCTTCAGATTTGCACAAGTGACAACTTTTATTGGCATCCTGTTTGGTGTCCATCTCCCATCACAGAGTCTTTTGTCTCTGAAACATTGCCTTCTTATTAGTGCCAAGATCAATACAAGGCCAATCTCTGCCTCTGATTGATTAAAGCTATATTCAAGGCTGATTTCACAGCACACAACATATTGATCTACGGATGAGCAACCCTGACCTAATTTTCCTGAGGTGTGATTGAGTGAGTGCTTATAGAAGCAGTGAACCCCAGTTAAAAAAGAATTCTTCAAATGGTTCTGCTCTAATACTGGCATGTGACGTCCTTGTTCTAGTGAAGGATGACCTAATTGGCAGATGATAAAAATAGTATCTGACAACCTGAGATGGGAAAGAGAAAATTCTGGCTGCTCACATCTCCCTTAAATAGGATCAGTTCATCTTATTGGAAAATTCCAAGTACTTTAAAGAAACACATGCTTTTCACTCCTGAAAAGCATTATAGTTTGCAAACTACAGGAGACTGATAGCCACTCAAGAATCCATCAGCAACAAGACGTAGTCTAAGACACCACCATGGAATGAGCCTGAGACTGAATTTTTAATGCTGAAAAATAATAAAATGTCTCATGATCAATGATTGATATTGAACCTGTGAGCTATTCTGCAGCTGGTGACCCACACATGAAGCACTCCACGCATGAGGTTATAAGTTAGGTTCACATGAGCTACATGAATGAAACTGTATTGAGAAGAATTGAAAAGAAGAAGAAGAAGATGTTCAGAGACAGATTGAGACAGTGACCCTGAATGGAAAAAGTCAGAAGCTTTCTGGAGAAGCTCAAAACATTGAAGCAGGATTAAAAAGTGTAAGAATATAGAATTTCTTGTTCTCTTTAAGGCTGTAGGCACAGAGGAAAAGTTCACAAGTTCATGTAAAAAAAAACAAAAAAAGCCTTAATTATTTTCCAATTTTGCATGTTAACATGATAGTTTCTAGCTCCTCAGCTTCTTAGTGCAAAGTGTTTGGGGAAAGCACTTGAGTCTCCTCACCTGTGGAGCTGCAGGTATTCTCTAGGCCTGTTCAGAAGGTGCAGGAAGCGGTCCACTATTTTATTCTTACCCACGCCCTGTGGACGGATACGAAGACAAAACACTGAGAAACCAGCCCCATTTCATGATATCAATCATGATGCACCAACTGTGTTTCAGTAACATGGGCTATAAGAGAGATAAAGAGGTGTCCATTCCATTTGTAGGGAGACAGTGCTGAGAGGGAGAGCCGAGTGTGTCCCTGAAGTTTTGATGGTGCTATGTTGTGACAGGGGCTGTTTTCTGGGACTCCCACTGGCTTCCCACAGAGCCTGCCTCTCCTGGATGGGTGCTGAGTCTCTCGGCCAGTCTGTCAGACATCCAGTAAGCCGCTCTGACAGCTCCTAATGTCTCAGCTTTGCCCATGCACGGTCATGCGCTCAAATTTGCAAATAGCTTCTCCCACTCAGTCTCTCACATGCGTGTGCACACGCAAGCATTAATGCAAAAACACGCACAGATAGCCTCCCCTGGGCTGCTGGTACAACACGTCCACTTTCACTCCATCCTCCTCTCTCCTCCTGTTAAAACTGTCCATTAGGACCTGACTAGGGGCACTTCCTGTCCCCAAGGAAGCGCTACATGTTTCCTCATGCCCACAGTGAGCAGTGAGTCAGTGGGGTTGGAGGGTGATACCAGGGTGCAGTGTTTCATAACTCTTCTCTCCATACTCAAACAGGGTTGACATGTGTCGCCTACTACAAAGTGGAATCATGACAGTGACCATGACTGGACCTCTATGGATAAAGGCTCTTGAGGCAAAGTCTCAAAACAGCTTTTTTCTGAGGAAAGGGATTTTTTAAGCAGGAAGTTGAATGTTTGAGACTACTTTCCATCTGGCACTCACCTGGTTGCCCACCAAGAGGAGGTGCTCTCCTAGTAGAAAGTCTTTCAACATGTCTTTCATCACCAACATGTGCTGCGGAGAAAAAACAGACAAACACTCAACTCAAGAAACAGCTCAGAAATCCCACATCGTTTCATGGACGTCAGTCGAACCAAGATAGGCATTGTGGTGACCTGCACATTGCATATTAGGAAAAAAGTATTGCTGTCCCTGTTTGGAGGTAGGATGCATGAGTTTGTGCAAAATGTTTGCTTTGTCCGTTCTCTGCTCCCCTTGTGTTTTAGAACTGTGCTTCTACTCAGAAGACTGAAAACAGGTCATTCAAAGTAGGGCATCCTCCTTGCTCTCATCCGATCACGCCCTCATCCACTATTTCAGTCTCCAATACAAGCAGGCAGAGGAAAAGGGGCAGAATGAGGACAGAGAGAAAGAGAGGAGCAACAAGATAAATCTGGGTCACGTGGCATCATCAGTATTATCAGAAGATATCAGAGAGTCATCTCCTGAGACAGATCCTCCCTGGGACCAAACATGAGACACCGGTGTCAAGGTTTCACCTGGTGGATGGGCATGTCATTTTATCCCAGCCTACTGTGTGCAAAAGTCTATTCAACATCATCAAAACCCAAACCTGCTATTAACTCAACTCAAGTGAAATGAGCAGAGCAGGAAGTGATGACTAACAAAACATCAGAAGCTGTACGTAAGTAAGTCTAAGCGTACTGGCCGATGAAATCAACAACTGATGTCTTCCTGCTGTACACACACCAGCATAATACAGCGCTGATTTAAAGTCAGATTGCTTCCTTATCCAATAAAATCCATCATAAACAGCAGTAAGAGGTCAGTCACAGTGTACTGGGGCAGATTTTACCACCAGGCCAGGATTGAGATTAGCATCTCTGAGACTCCAGTGTATCTATGGCCTTGGGAAATATCAGCTAATACCACAACTAAAAGTCAAATCCTCCCTAATAAAATAATGTCACATACTGCAGCAAAGACAGAGTAACATTAACAACAGCAAGGAAAAAGAAGGAGACTGAAGGGGGGAAGTTGTCTTTTCGTTGGTGTGTGACCTCATTTGAGTGGACAATGGACACAGACTGATCTTTCACAGCTTGAGAGAAAAAAACCCCAAAACAACGGATTATTATTTATTGTTTCTAATCCAAGTTTTTGCATTTATGTGATCAAATCTGGGTCATGTCCTGGAAATAAATGACATTTTTTTCCAGCTCTCTTTTCTAATCACACAAGGATTGGAGAAATGCTGTCTTGCAGTTACAGATTTGGTTTAGGCTGACATGCAAGAAGTATATCTGGTTGTGAGAGTTGTGAGCTGTGTGTGTCATTACCTGAGGATTATCATAGAAGAGCACGTCTGGAACCTTAATTTTCTCATTGGGGTTGTAGACAGGAGCAGACACATTGCCAATAGTCAACACACCATCCTTCACTGTACCTGGAGAAATACAAGAGGCGGTCACTGTGTGTGTCTGTGTGTGTGTGTGTGTGTGTGTGTGACACTGGGGATCTTGAACATAGTCTTTTGCAGTTCATTACTGAGCAACTCCACAGTAGCGCAAACTTATTACTAATCATGCAACTTCAGTGATGGTTACTGCAGGATAAACACATAAAACATGTGATGTAACCTTAACCATCACTGGCATTATTAAATTAGATTGGTGCTACCAGCTCTCATGCGCTGATCATAAAACTCACAATAAAACAAAAATCACACACGCTCAAATGATCTTTTTTTTCCGAGCCTTGACCTCTAATCATAGTGATCACATGTATGACCCAGATGAGAGGAGCAGTCTTGATTTCCTGAGGCTAAAGCTGTGCCTGTCATTTTCATTTTTATTTTATTTAAGGCACAGAAACTGTTTTGTTTGAATGGTTTCTTTTAAGGATACTGAAATCCTACTTTCCCTTTCAGATAAATCAGTTGTCTATGCTGTATTTGTTCATAGTCAGAGGTGACCATTGATACAGAGAGTAAAAAACAGGCAACTGCAGTAAAGAGAAGTGTTTGGATGACTACAATAACCAGAATTCTTTGTCATAAATGTGCTTGTATGCTAATTGATTTCAACACACACCACACTGAAATCAAATGGAGGAAATGTTCTGACTTGATCCTGTAACACTGATGTTGGTCCAGTGGGTGGCCTACCATCAAAGTCTAAACCTAAGCCTGGAAAAAGCCTAAAACAGCAGCAAAAGGAAAAGACACACACACAGAAGATTGAATAAATCTTATCTAGATAGCTGACTGGAACTTACAGCTTATGTCTTGCGTGTCAGCAGGATATGGCGTGTCCTCTATAGAGCAGTTGGCGAGGGTTTTTTCAAGATAAGCACGGGCCAGACTGGGCAGGAACCTGAAATCACAAGCTTAGTCAATCAAACAGCATCGATAATCACCCTGTTTGCATGACACTTAAAAATGCATAAAGTACACCACAACTGAGATATGAACACAAAGGAACGAGGAATGTGAGTGTGTGCGTGTGTTTGTGTGGACCTGGAAAGGCAAGCTTTATTGACAGAGCGAGCGACGCTCTCCTCAGGGTACTGAGAGAGACGGCGACAGATCCTCAACAGCTGCCTGGTGGAGAGGGAAGAGGCCAGAGACTGCGCCTGGAGACACACACCATACACACAGAAATTAGATCACACACGTAAACAAACTGGTAAGAACACACACACACACACACGCGCACACACACACACACACACGCACACACGCACACACGCACACACTTGCACTTACTGTGGGGTCGTTTGTCTTGCGGAGACTGTGTGTGAGGTGCAATAGCTGCTCTGCTGCTTCTTTTGGAACATTGTGAGTCTAAAAAGTGGGGTGAAAATAAAGAGAGGTAAACTGATGAAGAGGATGGTATTCAGAGAAGGAGAGAGGTGGACAAAGTTACAGAATTCCATTTCTTAATGCAGAATTGCTTTTTTTCCAGCTGACATGTGCACTGTTTCCAGTTTATTATTAGGTACACCAGCTGCTTTGTGGTGATGTTGAATTGTACCACATTATACAGAGAAGCTAATTAGCCTGCCCTCACTGATATAAATGGGGTGGACAAAATAACAGAAACACCTGTCAGTATAGCGCAACACAATTCAGCACAAATTACAGCCTCCAAAATGATCCTACAGCTGAATCACCACCTAAGAAACTAGCAACTAAGTGTAAATATGCAGTGCATGTGATGTGCTTTGCAGAGCTTTTAAAGTAACACGCTTTATTGTAACTTCTCATTGGTTGAGCAGTTCAGATACACATCATGTAATGACAACGTTTCCCACAGTGCTCACCCCCCCCCTCTCTAAACACCACCTGAAGATGAGCAGCAAGATCAACTTTTAAAAACCCAAACCAACTACAATCACCACCTTGTTGTTGGTTGTATGACTCCACCAACCAGTCAAGTTACAGTTTCCATCCATGTGTGTCCAGTCTCATATAATATACACAGTGAAGACTTTGAATGAATTCAATAAAAGGTATTCAGTGTATTTAATGGTGAAATGGGAGCTCTCACTATGCTGACTTGTATGATTCCAGCGAATCATTTCCAGTGAGAAACATTTTTCCAGAGGAGGAGGGAGGACTGATGGAGAGCTTCATCACATGGTGCAACAACCATCAGCTGAAGCTCAGCATCAGGAAAACCAATGAGATTGTGTTGGACTACAATGCTTCAAATATGGATGCTGCTGCTGCACAGAAGCCACACACTGGAAAACACAGATGTTTCACACACACACCTTCAACCCGGCTGCACAGAAGATCTATACAGTGATCAGTTTCAAGGGGGACACCAATTCAGTATCTGACCGAATGTGAAATATGGTCACAATCTCTCCCTCTGTTCCTGAGTTATGGTGGTGAATAATGGCCATGTTGTGGGGTTCTACCTCACATTCCTTCTCTGTAACCAAACCAAGACTGACTGACCCAGGGCCGAAGGCAGCCCCTTCCACTAGGCTTAATAATTACATAAGAACATACAATTAACACATTTTTTCTACCAGATAAAGTATCTACAGCTTCTTAAACCCAACTATATCTTCAACAAGGATTATTTGCATTTTCATAAACATTTTCCATTTACCAAAACAAAATTAAAATCACAAAGAAGAAACAGAATTATGCAGTTCATCTGACCATCAAAACAAGCAACAACATACTATTTAACAGAGGAAAATGTTATCCCTCAAAAAAGAGGGATAATGCCAAGGCTTATCAATTTCTCTGCGCAAATGGAAGGGAGAGGCGAATGTGTGTGTGTGTGTGTGTGTGTGTGTGTGTGTGTGTGTGTGAGAGAGACAGTGTTATGTGTGTGAGCTGCCCGCGGGCAGTGACCAATCTGCTCCATCACAGGCCAGAAAAAGGTTTTGGTACAACATCATGATGTCACAGTGAAGGTCACCTTTAACCTTACGGATATAAATTGTCATCATGCCATAGTTATGGCCACAGCGAGGTCACAGTGACCTTTGACCTTTTCACCACCAAATTCAGTTTATCATTGAGTCTGAGTGGATGTTTTTGCCAGATGTAATGAAATTCCCTGCAGGCGTTCCTGAGATATCGTGTGGATGAGAGTGGGACGGATGGACGGACAACCTGAGAACATAATGTCTTCGGCTACTTCAGTTGCTGGTGCGGAGGCATTAAAACACTGCTCAGAAGCTTCACCACATTCAGCACCACAACTAACTTAAGGAAAAGTCTGATTGTGCTGAGTGCCAACAGGCCTGCGGCCGGCCTGTGCAGCAGGTTCACCAAAACTCCGCAGTGAACGGCCAAACAAGGTCGTCTTTCACTTTGTATGAAAGTGTGTGTGTGAGGCCTGCACGTTGTTTGACATCACACCTTCCAGTATCACTACCAAGTCACAGTTTATTTGGAGAAACAGTTGCTGAGCTCTATCATTGCATCCTCTAATTTTTCTTACTGTCAGTGAGCGTTTGGAATGCATACCAAGAGAACCTGTTTCTCATGTCATAGCCCCACACTGTAACACTCCATATAGATGCTGGCAAGAGTCCCTTCCCTCATCTCTGAGTATCACTCACACTTCAAAGGCAGTGCAGGGTAGAGCAGTGTCTCACATTTAAAGCTTTCATGTCTCTCTAATTTACAACCGTTCAGGCAAGCACAGTTTCACTGTATTTAGTTTTGATCTGATCAGCTCATAAAAATAATAGCTGCACTGAAAACATACTGGATTTTTCACAAAACAGTAACCAGTGCAAGAAAACCATTCTTCAGGAGGTATGGAGGTGTGTGTTTGTGTGTCTCACCAGTCCCTGTATGAGGCCCATCTCCTCTGCTTTGGCCAGGGGGCTGACTGTGTGGTAGAGGAACATAGTGAGCAGCTCTGGGCTCAACCACTGCTGACCTCTGCTGCTGCTGCTGCTGCTTGTACTGGCAGCCACAACGGGGGGCTCTGCCAGGGCCAGCACCCTGAAGGACGGATGGATGGGGAGGATTGACCTGAAAATACACACACGATGGATGACGCTTACACACTAGGAGTGGAAGATACACACAACTGAAGATCTGTTCAGCCATGTTTAGGAAGATGTAGAGTGCAGGTGCATGGAGCGTTTGTTGCGGATGTGTGTGTGTGTGAGTGAGTGTGACTGTGAGTGTGTGTGTGTGTGTGTGTGTGTGTGTGTGTGTGTCCCATACAATCTGTGTCAGGGACAAAAGCATGACTTTTGACAGCTGGCTACGGAGTCCTCTGATTCAACAGGACAGCACAGTCCATTTCTATCACCCCACAAAGACACCCACACTGCAACAGGATATATTTAGTCTAACGTGGGTGGAAGCAGGCGCTAAATCATCATTGTCTTCACCATTATTGACACATTTTCCCTTTCCTTTAGTGTGTTGTATAGCTTTTTTGTGCATGCAAGACATCTACAAAGGCTCCCACAGAAAGCACTGCTCCTGATCTGTCTGAAATGCTTTGGCAGTAGCCTTTTCTTCTGTTACTTCTCTCTGCCACTATGCAACACACCACCATTTCCAGCTTGACCATTCGCCGCCTAAGAGACCATCCCACCCACCTTACTGTCTGCAGTTGCTATGCAAAGATGTGGAAGGTAACCTGATGAGCAAAGCAGCCAATGTCTTTGACGTTGGCTGTAAGAACCAACACAAGTCTTCATCTACTGCCACCCTCTGAGGACAGACGCAGTGGATTAAATAACTGTATTTCTGATGGAAATGTGAGGTCCACAAGGACTGGAAAACTCTTGTGTGTGCTCATTATTTTACTTCAGACTGCTCTGGGGGCCAGTGCAAAGCGAAGAGCCAAGCACAGGACCTGCACTGGGTGGCTCAGTGAGCATTAGCATGTGTGGGAAGAAAGGTTTTCAATAGGAAGCACTGTCACACGCGGAGTGATCAGAATCTCAGCAGGAACGGCATGATGCATCTGGGCGGAACGAGTCCCGTGCAGACCTCTAACCCATATATCCTGGTGGACACACACACACACATTTTGTCTGAGCCACAGGAGTGGAGGAAGAGGAAGTGGGTTTATTTCAGCCTGGACGCCCCACCACAAACATCCTTCCTGCCAGGCTAGCTGGGATTTTGAGACATACACACGCAAATGTGCATGTATACACACACACACACACACACACACACNCACACACACACACACACACACACACACACACACACACACACACACACACACACACACTTCAGGAGTCAAACACAAGGGAACAGCTAAGGCCAAGACCAACAACTGTCATTCACATACAATAAATTAACACCAAGCTTTAAAACAAAATGTCAAGTGCTGTCTCACAGCTTTAGAAAGCACTGTGCAGTGTTTTGGTGTCTAATAAGCCTTCAAACTGGAGCCTGTTACTGAAACTGGCCTTCCTAAGCCACATCTCATATTTTCTTCCCACCACTGCGGACCCAAGCATTCTTTTAACTTTGGGCTATTTTCTGTCTGAACACCTGGCAGGACTCACTCCCTGACAGGAGGCTCACAGTAACTTCGATGATATGAAATACTAATCCAGAGGGGAGACATGAGATTCAACACAAACACACAGCATGCGTCACTCTCCTCTTCGTTTATGTGACTGTTTTCATTTGTAATGAAGGTTTGTACTAAAATACGCCAGACCTTTCCCCACACATAAGCCTCTATGTGCTGACCTGTGTGTGTGTGTGTGTGTGTGTGTGTGTGTGTGTGTGTGTGTGTGTGTGTGTGTGTGTGTGTGTGTGTGTGTGTGTGTGTGTATACCTCTCTTGCAGTTGCTGGTCAGTGAAGTGTAGCTGTTCCTTCAGTGTCTGGTATCTGTCCCACCTCAGCAGCCTGGTCCCATCATACAGATCTAACTCTCTGTCATGAAGTAACCTGGGACACAAAACACAGTGGGATGAGCTGAGTAGTGTGTGTGTGTGTGTGTGTGTGTTTGTCTCTATTGGCCATTTACAGCGTTAGCTTCCATCAGAGCAGTAGTGGAGAGCTACGAAAAGACAATACAGAATACAGATGATAATACAAATGATGATATCCACAGAGCATTCGTGTAAATCATGGAAACTGTATATTTTTACCAAACTGAAGTACCTAGAGAGCACAGTCAGGGTTCCCAGGTTGACCCTGTGGATACCGTCCAGAAGCAGCAGCTTGCCCTCAATGGCAGCAGTGACCAGTGGAGACGGCCTCCATGCTGTGTCTCCATTAGGGAGAGTGTACCTCTGCTGGAGAAGGTCCCTGGCTGTCATGTCCTGGAAGTGAAGTGGGGTATAATAAGGGATTAAGAGCAATGCAGGAAGTGACTCAGTGTGCTAGTTTTCTATCACACAGTGGAGCTGGATAAAGTGAGCTGGAATTTTCTTGGACTCATCCTACAGATTTGCAGGTTTTCTCCACTGATCTGGCCCTGCTGGTAAATCTGATCTCCTTTCCAGATAACAGCTAATGGTCCATTTCGTTCTGGGGAAATGTGTGTGGAGCAAGAGTGTCATCTTCACTATTTAGCTAATGTAACTGTTGTGTAAGCTCATGCTAAAACAGCTAGCTCAATGCTCAGCTCACAGTCCCAAAAAATGAACTATTTCACATTGATTTCTTCCTTTTTTCCCCAACATGAGCTGCAAAGGCTGCAGATCTCCTAAAGTGTAGTCGAAGTGCATTTACTCAAGTACTGAACTTAAGTACAAATTCAGTTTGTACTTGAGTATTTCCATTTTATGCAACTTTATACTTCTACACCACTCCAGCTCAGAAGCAAATAGTTTTTACTTTTTACTTCACCAAATTCATCTGACAGCTCTAGTTACTAGTTACTTTTCAGATTTAAGTTTTTCATATCCCTCTTGGCCAGTGAAAACCATGCATCTCCAACTTTTCACATAAATTGAAGGATCAAGTGTTCCTTTATGGGTTGAGACAATTCTCCTACTTCCTGAGCTAAATAAACTATTTAAAAACCCTCTTGGATAAACTGGAAAGTTTATCAAAGCCAAGCTGAAAAGCTGGTCTGAGCTCATAATCGCTCTTATAGAATATGATGAACTACCCAGCGGTATATAAAGTAGTTAGAATTGGCTCAATCTTAAACATCCACAGTAGTAAAATGCAGCACACACATTAATGCAGGAAAAACAGTGTTTAGGTGATTTACAGCAAATTTAAACAAGACAAAACTGAATCAGGCAGCATGGATTTCCAGATGTGCGCTGCTGTGGCTGAGTGCACCTGCACTGTGCATCTGTGTACGACTCTGTATGAGAGTGAGGCGATGCAAGTACTCCCACCTGCCTTCCTCCTTATTCCTTGATAAATATCTGTATCATACTGGGTGTGTGACAAGTTCTGCATATGTTAATACGACATGTTTCCCCTCCAGCCCCCTGTGGTCAGTTACTTAAACTTAAAAAATCATCACTTACTGTATGGACCCTGCTCTCTGCCTGTATTTTCTTATTTTGTGTTCAGGACGTTCCTGGGCATCAACTTTTGTGAAGTGGGTGTGTAGCCCCCTGCCAATAACAGCACTCAGGGCCGAGCAACCAGGTGCCAGATCATACGCACGCATCAAGCACACACTGCTGGTGTTGATGGGCCGGGGAGGAGGGGCCAGTTTTGAATCCTATGCATTCCGCCTTTACATACTGGTCATTTTTGATGGCAAAACAGGGATATGGTTTTGTTAATATAATGTTTTTTTTTCCATTAAAGGACACATACCAACAAATAATATATTTATATTCCATGCTAGCTTTATATGTCACTTTGTTTTCCAAAAATGGGATTTTCAGAGCCGATAAGATGAATTGCGCGGCAAAGGATTCCACAACTCCCACAGCACAAGTCACTCCTGACCTCAGCCCGCTAAAAATAGCTGAAACATGTTGCATTAATACATACAACTTCAGTACACCCGTTTCCTGCATAATCACCACCAGGCTGACTAGATTCCACAGAATTACACACACGCACAAACACACACGCACGTTGTTTTCAGCACTTTGGGGGACATTAGACAGACTCACATTCATTTCCTGGAGACTCACAATAAGCACGACTTGCCTGACCCTGACCCTTACTTGAGTAATAGAGCTCATCCAAACTTAAGAGTTCCAATTTAGAATGTGGATATTGCAACACATTTCATCATTATTTTTAATAAAGCAATTAACCAAGTAATCAACTGATTAAGTAGTAAGTGGGGCAGAGAATAAAGCCATGACTTTTACTACATATCTGTGTTTAAAAAGTGTGACCCAAGTGGAGAAAATCCTGGTAAGAGCATTTTCTAGAAATGCTTGAAACTTCTCCGTCCCTACTCTGTGCAATTTGTTTCCCCCTCCTCAATAAAAACCTGCTTAATGTCAAAAACTGTGCGAGTCTCTGACAGTGATATGCTTTCCCTGACAGGATTAACGAATGTCCAACAAACAAGTGACACAGCTATAACTCTTGCTTGATGGCTGCACATAGATATAAAACAAATCATGATAGTGTGAAATGTTCACGCAGCTATGAAAAAGGATGAAAAGAAATACTGAAATATTTATTGGAATGTGGGTGATGGTTGACAGTTGGTCAGACATCACTGTCTAATTATTTAGGGCCTTTGACATAAAAAGTTAATGTTGTATTTGGTGATTAAACACCATTTCAACACATGTTCTGTAGTGTTTGCACAGATAATACATGCAGATTGCTCCACATGGGAAAAAAACAAACTACTGGAATCTCTCAAAGACACGTTTTTCTTTACCTGGTAGAGCATGACTGGCTCTATGCTGTAACCCAGCATCTCAGCAAACTCTCTTGCAATCACTGACTTGCCACAACCCTAGAAAATACAAAAATATTCTTATTAAGACCAAAGACTCACCGTGTGTGCTGTATGTGTGTATACCGTACGTTAGGGGTTATTTACCTTGGCTCCTATGAGACATATGTCCTTAGCCATGTGTGACTGCATCATCTCAGCAATCAGCTGGGAGTGGCTTGGTGTGCTGATGAAGGTCGAGCTACTGCTGGGTGGACGCAGCTCCTTGGTGCCTGCTGGAACCTTAATGTTGATGGAGACAAGATGCAGCCATGAAAGAGCAACCAAGCTTCATCATTCCCTAAAGGCTGTGGAAAAACCATGATTCACAGATGCACTGGCATCGCTGACACTGCTGGGAATAAAATATACTGTATGCTCCAAAAACATGGTGTTATCAAACAATCCATACAGCGCTGCATATCAGAGGCCAAAAACGTACTCCCAAATACAGAAAATACAACTTCAAAGAGTTCATAAAAGTGATATCATTTCTTTGGCTGGAAGATCAGCACCACTATTCTTAGAAGTCTGGAATAGTTCTGCTCTCCCAAACCCCACACAGTGACTCATTCACATCCACTGTTAGCTTTTCATCCAAGAAGACCTAACGACTGATAAACATGTTCCCTTCAAACACTCCACAGAGGGTTTGTCTGTGTGTGAGTGTGTGTGTGTGTGTGTGGCCTACCATGGGACAACGGTCATCTCTGCAAAATGTATGACTCACTGACTGATGCAAACATATTTTTTAGTTCATGATTAGATGAAGAATAAGCAGTCACACTCATAGAGCCACATTAACTTGATTGCCTGATTATAGGCATATACACAAAAATACACACACACACACACACACACACACACACTGTAAATAATCACCATTTAAAATTTCTGTTCAGTTTTTGACCTTCAGTAGCGCTAAAAGTCCCTGTTTTGCTTGAGACACATGCATCCATATTGTACACATATCATGCACTTTCCTGCCAATGGTCTCATTCTATTCCACTGATCTACAGGTAATGGCAGTAAAGAGCCGAGAAACACAGCAATGCACCAGCAAAAGCTGTGATGAACGAGACTGCACGATGCAACGTGCATGTAAACAATGCAGGATTTAAAATCAAAGAAAACTCCATAGGGCATCTTTAACAGTGACTTGCAGCAGGAGCAGTGCTTTATGTCCTTGGATCCTTAATCAATGATCAGAGAACATCACCCCATTGCCCCACACAGCCTTTGTATTGCAGTGTAGATCTGCAGGTCTGCATGGTTGGCTTAAGCTTTGCAGTGCGTACAGCCAGTCGACTGGTACCTGAAAGGTGACGTCCTTGTCTACAGCACGTAATGTGACATCTGCATGGCCCTCGAGATCCTTTGCCACGGACACATTCACAATGGCGCTGGGAGCTGGCTGGCGACGACCATCCAAAAGTTCAAATCTCTACAAAAGGGTGCCACAGAATGTGTGCAGGCCAAAATGAATAACTTCGAATGATGTATCCTATGTTCAGACCATAACAACATACAGGTGACAGGACCATTCTGCCTGAGGGTTCACATCCTGACTTACACTGAGCACACCCTCCACAGCCGAACACCCATCCTTGCCCAGGATGCTCGGGTAGGGATAAAGTCTCTGGACTAGCTGCTGGGAGGACAGCATGGGGAAGGTGTTCTGCAAACAACACAGAATAGATAGTCATCTTTTCTTTCTCCCTCTCTTGGGAACAGTAAGGAAAATTTAGGGTGCCTGAATTCTCACCAACACGTGGACGGCAGGAAGCAGGCTGTCCACAGGGAAGTCAGGAAGGCCAAGGTTGGATGATTCCTGCGAGCACAGCGTAGTGCCCAGCGACAGCAGCTGGGACACTCTGACATACAGGATACAACAGAATATTGCAAATGAAGATCTACGGAGACTTCAACAACTGCAAAAGCTATTTGAAAAGGTCAAAGTTTCAGTAAGTGTTTACTTTTAAGTTACCTTTCTGCAGCAATGTTTGGTCCTGCTGTGTACAGCAGCTCCAACTGGTCCTGAAAAGACACTGAGATGAGAACAGCTACAGGGCTGGACAGTTCCAACCCAGGAGCACCTGTGCCACTGAATTGAAACATTCCAGCGGTGGGACGTTTGGATTGTACATAATCTGTTAATTCCTGGACTAACCTTGAATGGCAGGTAATAGATGTCTCTGGCCTGGAAGCGAGAGCGGAGAGGAGGATCCAACGGGTTGCCCTTGTACTTGGGGACAGGAAGACCGAGAGCAATGACACGAAAGTCCTCGCTGACACGGACAATCTTCCAGCTGTCGAGCTCCTCTTTGGTGTGCTCCTGCAATGCACCAACGTATAAAAACACCCCTGTCCTTTTCTACGGCTTAGAACTTAACAAATTCCTTCATTTCACACATTTGATACTAAATGCAACCATTTATGCAAAATGCTCCAGGAGCACAGCCACATGTAACGCTCTGAATGTCACACTGTATTTATGGCAAGGGCCTTTTTTTTTTTTTAAACACGACAGGAGCACAGTAGGAGTAGTGTGAAAAGTCACTGCTTAAGTGTGAAGATTTAGATAGATATGGCCTCATAAACAACAGCCATGATCATGGAAAATCATCATTTTCTTGAATGTAAACCATGGTTATTGGATAACACCCTGAGACAAAGTCCGTTACCCTCAGCCGTCGTCTTCTTCAAATAAAAATAGCATTGTGTTTAATTATCAACCAGGAGAGAGAAACCTTTAAATCATAAAGACCTTCAAAGGTCCAGAGGTGTTTGATTTATGTAGGCTGGTGCGCTGCTCTGACCTGCAGCAGCTTGTCGTAACGCTCAGCTGACATCAGGAAGCGTCCGTCCTCCAGCTGCATCTCTCTGTTCTCCAGCAGGTTGTTGAGGACAGGCAGAACATTTCTCTCCGCCTTCTCCAGCCCCTCCAGGACCAGGACTCGACCTTGTGTTGCTGCCCTCACAGCACACTGTGGGCAAACACATAAGTCAAGTAGTCAAGACTACTCAGTAAATTCAATCAATACTGCAGAAACAATTAGAGAAGTGGGGGAAGATGTTGGCATCAGGAAATGGCTAAACCCACTGCAATCCGTTCAGTCTCAGGTCAAGTCTGCTGCTGCATTGTCCAGCGCGACTTCTGACCCCGTGCAAATGTTAGCAGCGCTAAAAGCATTTATACAAAGAGAAATCTGACTGTGCATCAGTTCTGACTGCCCATGATCTAACGACAATACGAGCTTGCCATAAAGCCTTTCCTGAGGATGTCCTCAGTTTATTGTGTTCAGAACGTTCAGCAAACTACTCCACACCAAGCTTCAAAACAGTCTCAGCTGTTTTAGGAAGGCCTATTTTCTACCACCAACTGCGGGATTTAAAAAAAACTTCGTTCTACTCGGTTTAGTTTACACAGCGTGTGTGTATGTGTGTGTGTGTGTGTGTGTGTGTGTAAACGCACATTTCTGCATCAAAAAGCACGCGTGACGTCAAAAGGCAGGAAACTTTAGCTGTCTGGGTGGACCGCAGAGCAAGTGGCCATATAATTAGGTTAACATGGAAATACGTGGCAGGTTGTGTGGGAAGCAGAGCCATAAAACTATAGTGAGAACCAGATGCTCTATATTTAACTCCTGATCCATTTTCAGCACAAACACTGTAATCAGATAATTGTTAGAAATGTAAGTGACGCAGGACGGTGAGAGACGGGGAAGCACAGATAGGCCTTGTTTTTAAGTGGCCACCACATACTCACCCCTGACCCCCCTTTGATTACAGTTATCTCCATTCATTTACTTATTTTTGATTATTCTGTCCACTGAGGTGTGACATTCTATAAACTATATTATAGTATTATTTTCCTCCTTTTTACTTTAATTTAAATGACATTCATTGTGAATGTTTTTTTTTACATTTCTGCTCACTTGCTAGATTAGACCAACATACTGGCCAGAAAATGCATCCAGTGAATCCATTTTTTTTTTTAAAAAAAGAACTGGCCACAGAGGCTAATTATCAGCTGGCTACACACTGTTTTCAGTTCACATTCAGCTTCAGTGGAGGTGGCAAGCTTTTCATTACTGTAATAGAGTCATATGTTCGGTGTGGGTTTGAGGTAAGCTGCCTTACATAACAGCCTGGTAACTGGAGAGAGGTGACTGGAGATGTCAAAAATACAACAAGCATGTGACTGCATCCATGTGACTCCATCCTTCATACGTACTTGGGGGGGGGGGACTGAAAGGGGAAAGGGAAAAAAGCTAGAGAACTAGAAAGACCAAAACTGGAAGGAAGGGAGGGGAGGAAAAGAGTAAGCACAGGGACTGACACGTTAAGTCTGAATATAGGGCTCTAAATCAGCACAGAGCCCTGAGGAATACTTGGATGTTCTAGTTAGCACACAAACACGCACCTCCTACAATACCAACTTGCTAATTTGCACCCACACAACTTCAATCCCTCACACAAAATACTTTAAATGTCAGGCACTGTAATGTGTTCACATGCTCACTGCTCGCGCCCACAGGAACGTATTAATACATACAAAA
>JBBMOE010000041.1:2406708-2459124 GCA_037975065.1 Chaetodon trifasciatus
GACCTCATCCTCTAAGCACAGACCTGGGTTCATTGTCTCCTGCCTCTCCTGAATCCACTTTGACACGCAGTCGTCATGGTACTCTTTTCCAGGAACTGTATGAGCCTCTCATTAGGCATCCATCCCATTAGTTGACAGATATGTGATGTTAAAGCAATGGGTGTGCAGTTTACTGGCTTGCTCGGATCTTTCTGGCATCGTTCCAGCTCACAGGGACTTGAACCAAATGCTGAAAATGTTGGTATCAACTGACCATTTTAATGCTTTTGTTTCTACCTTTTACCGCTCATTTTATCGCTCCACCATGGTACTAATTTGCACCTGCCTGTGCTTTCAGTAGTAGAATTGTGCATCCGACAATTCCTCCTCTACCTGGACATTGTAATCAGCTCTGTCACTCCTCCATAACATTATTTCATCAAAGTTTCCACACAGCACGATACTTCCTCTACACATTCCTTCTATCTGATGGTGTCTGTGGAGTTCTTTCTGCATGGATTACACAAATACATCATCACCAGTTTCTTCCTCTCTGCCCACACTTCAACCACCACACACTCCATCTCATGTCCAATAGCAATATTTCTGTAGGACATGCCATCCTTCACAAGGACCCCACCTTCCCTGCCCCACCTGATTGCCACTGAGTTGTAACCATGATTCTGGACTACACGGCAGTTCCACTGGAGGATGAACATCATTGTTAATATTAACCACAGCACTGTGCCTCTTGACCAGCCTGAATACTTACACCTCTCATATCCAGAGGATGGACAGCTGCTTTGACTATAATCTGGATTCTTTTCCTGTCAGAGTTTACATCTGCAGTCACGTTTATACTTCCTGCTCTATGAATGTCACCGTTTTTTTTTTTTCTCATCTTCTTTTTAAATTCTTGCCACCATTGGCTCCTTCCCACACACTGCTTGTCAATCAGTTTCTCCTTTCAAGCCATCTTAACTGCAGTTGTTCTCTTTAAGTCTTATCTGCTGTGCTGCAGCCTATTGCTTTATTGCTTCACTTTACTCAGTGGTTTCCCTCTGCATTATCGCCTTACCCCCACATAGTACCTGCTCTCTGACGAGACTCCAAGACTTTAACTTTTCCTACACACTGTACCTCTGTTTCACACCCAGTTAGCATGTCATCCCCTTTAACTCTTGCATACTTAACCTCACCTACTCATGCTCTGATTATTTTTGTGAGTTGTTGAGGGACCATTTTCTTTCCTCCACCTTCCCCTTCAACTCTCACCTCCACCTTAAGGTACCCTGTCTTGGGCCTCTTAGCATCCTCCTGTCATCCCTCACTCTCTGCTCCTCCCAGGCGATCCTTACTCCTTTTCTTATTCTTGCTCCCACTAGCCTCCCAATAACGTCCTCCTTCCATTACCCTCGTTCTCTCTCTCACATGTACCTCCCCCTCCTCCTCACTCAGCTGCATGCTGTTGTAGCTGTCTTCATCTGCCACCTTCTCCTCCAACAAAACACGAAGTAGCGTTCAGAGTTTCGCCACTGGACCTACAGTATGTAGGCCGACGGCTTCACACGTCCTGCTGATGACCAGATCCACTGTCATCAAATGTCCAATTAATTATTTACTATTCCGTTCAAATCAACTCTACTCCAGGTGATCTTCGGGCTAACCTCTCACCTACATACTGTCATGGTTTACTGAGACACCTGGCTTTAACCTTTCACCTGTTTAGAGTGATATAATCGAAAAGTGGCTAATGGCATGTCACGAGTGTTTCCTAGTTTACACCGATCGCCACACATGAACACACGGCCTGCATAGAGCGGACACACCATACTGTAGCTGGAAAAACAGTATTTTGTCAACCACGCAGCTTCATTGCTGCCCTAGTGTGGAATGTCTGACTGATAAGAGCTCGCTGGTTTTCTCTCTGACCATTACCACAGACAGAACGCAGCCGCTTGTAGCAGATGAGCTGTTTCACGTGGAGAACAGGCTTAAACATGTGCAGTATTTTGTCGCTCGCTTTGTCAGTAATGGTACATCTTGGTTCCAAATAGGCGGATCACCTGAGGATGTGCTGATGAGTTTGACCTCATGTGTTTTCCACATCCAGCCGTCTCTTCCCAGGACAGCACCCAAAATATTCCGCATTCTTCTGGAAGCGACGACCGCTGCCGAGCCGCTACATAATATCTGTGAGTGCATACTTCAACTCTGCTGCTGACACACAAAACTATTAAAACAACGTCCACAAGCTTCTGTTCAAGCTACGTCCTGACCGGCCTCTCTTCCATTTCAGTACACCCGTCGGCTCGTTTTCTAACAGCCGGAAGATAATAAAAGGGGGACAAGTGGGTCCGGGACTAAAGTCTTCCGTAGTAGTTTCCGTTTTTGACAAATGTTCCGATCGTTCCGGCGTATTTACAACGTGAATAACACCGCAATGCTTTTTCTTAAAATGTCCGTGATACTTTCCTGGTGAATGAAAGAGTCTCGAACAAATGTTGATGAATACGTTTACCTTCCTCTGATATTTGATTTCGTTTAGCTCTGGTCTTGGCTCTCTGTCTGAGTGGCTTCAAGCTTTAGTACGTTCAAGCTCTAGTAAGTCTTCAGGTAAGAACACTCAGGGAGGACATACCGTTTTGATAATCATGACACCTGTCAATGTATTTTTGCTTGTTGCATTTGTTTGTGTCACATGTAGGCCTATGTGTAGCTTTGTTTACGCAACACAACAATCCAACACTAAAATCAGCCTTACATTTTCATGTTTTTATATATCCAGAGTAGTTCTCTCTCAAAAAAATGTTAATCTTAATGTTTTATGTGATTTAAATAAGGCTGTTTCATTTTATTAAAGTTGCCCACCTGAGTTTCTCCCTGCTGCAAACCATTCTCTCAATACATCCATTATCCTTGAAATATAGCATAAATCCAATATACTTAAATTAGAGAGTGCCCCAGTGAAGAGACTGAGTAATTGAGGTCGTATTTATATCAAATGACACGAGGACTGAGTGAAATTGAGAAAACTGGGAAAATCTATGGACTCATTAATGAGATTAGCAAAGGCGAGACCTAAATCAATGACGTCATTTAAAATACATTCTCACACAGAGACCTACACGTGTGCACGCGCACAGAGCCTACACACGCACGCACACACACACACACACACACACACACACACACACACACAGACTCACAAACTGGAGTCGCGCGCTTGTGCCCTCCTTCGGGCCGTCACAAACAGTCCAGCGCCGCGCGCGTGGAAGCGGGTTTGACATTTATCACATGGAGCGCTGATTGGCTCGGCCCTCCACAGAGCAGAGCGGAGGGAAGGAGCAAGCAGCGGGAGTGGAGGGAGGACAAGGCGAATTCAGCAGCATCTACTCAGTGAGCATATGAGTGGAGTAAGGGCGGAGAGGCAGGTTGAGAATCCCTCCACCTTTCCCTGATTCGTTTCTTTTCTCCGCGGAGCGGACAGAGGGCTCTTGGACTATGGAAGATGTCTACCATTACCGCAGTCCTGTCTGGGAGGAACTGGTTAGTAAAATTCAGCACTGAAGACTTTTTTAAGCACTCCGTTTGTCATTTCACTTCGAGCCTGCTCAGTTTCCCCAAAGAAAAGACAACAATTGGATCTCTTATTGTAATGTACTCACGTGCTCTAATTCCGACTTTGCTGTGACCTCGGCTCACTCTTTGGAGTTGTTTCGTCTACTTTTCTAGCTCGTGCTCGTGTTCGTGTTTTCCTGTCTGTCCTGATTTGTCTGCTGGTCCGTCGTGGTAAAATCCGTTTGAATTTCGATGCCTTGAGTCCATAAAAAGTGTTTGTCAGTATACAAGCAGCCTGTACATAGATGAGGCGAAATGAACGAGCATTTGTGTTCCTTGGATTTCACGGACGACACTTCGTGGTTCCGTTTATTCTCAGATGAAAGATGAAAGAGTGCAGGAATCCCTCGAGCTCGAGGGGAGCTTGTGATGTTTCAGATTGTAGACTGCTCTGCCAGTTTCTTTATGGAATCCAAGTCCTGTCGTCTTTCCCGCTGCATGGAAATTCATTTGATCTCTGTGGAGACATCCAGACCTGGAGTCACACAGAAAGACCAGGATCAAATCCTGTGAAAACTGGATTTTTATGCTTTTGGTGAAACAAATCCAACGATTTAATCATTCGAGTCTCATGTAGTCTACGGTGGCCCTTATTCCTGCATGCACACATCTCCTATGTCACTATAGATGAACATAAAGTAATAGATTGCTAATACATTACAGTGTGAGTAAGAGCCTGTGAGCTTGCTGTGGATTGGACCACTGTTCCTGTTTGATTAAGGGCGATCATAATCTCTCTCCTGAGTGCAGCTTTTTATTGATTGATTGTCATATTTATATTTAGTGGTTGCCGCCCACTGAGCACACCTCTTCAGCATCAAAGTCGACTTGAGAAAAACAAAGAAATTAAAGACTAGAGTAGTTTGGTTCGCGGGTGCAGTGTTGGTGTAAAGCAGCCGCTAGGGTCTGCCATGCCGCGGACATGTCCACCGGTTCACGGAGTGGATGAGGCGGTCTCTAGCCTCAGTCTGGACTGGCCGTACTAGCTGGAGCCATAACCATCAGCTAAGCAGGGACAGGGGCTTTTTATATGCCGTGGAGCCCATCCCCATCACATCCCCTATGCGTTTACCAGCCCACACACAGCCCAGAAAACACAGCCGTCTGTATCATAGAGGCAGTGAGAGATGACTGCGAGGAGAGACGCTTCTCGCCTCCAGGAGAGGAAGGGAGCGGCGGACCGAGCGAAGGCTAACCCCGATTGGTCTTATCCCTCCCCTCGACAGGAGCCGGAGAAAGGCCCGGCGTCCGCGACGGGGGTCCATGCCAATGTGGTGGGGGCCGCCGCCGGTTCCGGCGCTGCGGACGAGTCCTCTGACAGCGAGGCAGAGCAGGAAGGCCCACAGAAACTGATCCGGAAAGTGTCCACCTCAGGTCAGATCAGGAGCAAGGTAAGACACATCTGCATGTCCGTCTGTCTCTGTCTTACTGTGTGAGGACGTTTGAATGTGGTGCTGTGTTTGTCTGACCTGCAACCTTCCGACCTGCTGCTGGGCCACGCTGGAGGAAGCGCGTGGAGGGGTCCCAGTGATGTCCGCGGGGCCAGTGAAGCCCACCGCCCCTCAGGTGGTGGGCTTCACTGCTGTGCCTGTAGGTTTGTGCAGGACAAGACAGCCCACGTTGCAGTCCATGTTGCTCGGAGTGACGTAAATAACAGACCTTTTCTGCACAGACGTAAATAGAGAAAAAAAGAAAAACAAAACAAACAAAATATAAGTGCATGTATATTTATTTGTATATTTATACTTATTTCCAGTGTAGTACAACCTCAGTAAAGATACAACTCTTCTTTTTAACAGTTGTTAAACACAGTCTTTGTGTCTGTTTTTGATTCATTCTTTTCTGCATTTTTTCACCTTCATTGTAAGCAGTCCACCACAACAATCCAAGAAATGATTTAGATTTTACAAACTGCATGTATATATATTTCCCCTTCTCTGCAGCATCATTTTGATAAGACAGGATGTCAAGTTTTTTTTGGCCAGTGAGATTTGAGTCAGCTTCAATAAAACCGAGTGTTTGACAAATAAAAGTGCTGCGTCCCTGCATTCGACGTGGAGGGCTGAGTAAGAGGAGGCTGTGCTGCTTCTTACCTCTGACACCTAACCTTTCTTGACCCACTTACCTTTTACACTGTAAATGAATGCTGTCCGCCCACACCGATAGATCCCCTTAATTATTGACTGCTCCACTCCACACCACCTGCATTATTCAGCATGGGGATATATTTAGTGACCTGGGGCACAGGAATGTCTGGTCATACCTTTGTTGTGCAGATTCCCCCATGAGCGAGTGTACTGCTACCTAGAGGATATGTTGCATGTCTGCAGCTAACATTCTGTTAGTTTTCCACGAAATCGGTTACATTTTAATACATTTATTAACAGTTTTGTCTAGAAATTACAAAAAATAATGACACATCTTCATCAGAAGTTACTTTTAATTGCTTATTTTGACTGACTTACCAAAGTTGTAATATATGAATTTTCCATCATGTTGGAGTTTTAAAAGTGGATCAAAGTCAGGTTGACATGAGACAGCAGATGTTTCTGAGTCCATGTATTAATATCCTTCATCCAATCATGTGTTCACAAAGTGGTGAACCTCGCTCCATCCTTGCTTGTGATCGACTGAGTCTTTCCATGATGCCCCCTTCATAGCCAGTCATGATACTATCACCTGTTACCAATCAACCTGTTTACCTGTGGAATGTATAAGCATATATTTACAAAAATCAGTGACGCTGATGAGGTCCAACAGTGAATATATTGTCTTTTAATTGAGTTTATGTCCACAGGGATTATCAAATTCTAACATTCTGTTTGGTTTATGTTTTACACAGTGTTACACAACGCTTGTGGGATTGTATCTGAACTGAAGTGATCTGCCTGTCACACTAGAATTAGTTAATGCTATCACAATGCTAGAAAGCACTTCTGCTGTAATTCTATCAGTGTACTTAGCATGTTGACAGTGTACCAACAAAGGTCTCAGAGTTGTTTTGGTGGGTCAGTGGGTTTTTTCTGTTGCAGTGTGTGTATGCTGAGAGTTACTAATGGATCATGCAGGCACTGACTCACTGAGTGTTGTTCCACTGGGTTGTTTGCTCAGCTCTGGACTGTGTGTGTGTGTGTGTGTGTGTGTGTGTGTGTGTGGTGCGTGTGTGCGCACATGCATGTGTATGCTTGCTCATCACATTGTCTATGTCCATCCCTCTCAGTTCACTATCTCTCTGGCTCTTTGGTTGCCACAGACAACCACATCTTTCGTCCCTCATTGGCCGACTCCATGGCAATGCTGTCAGTGAAACAGTTGGTTTGGTTGAAGGGGCACGTATGCCACGGTCGGCCTCATCTACTATCCCCTCAGACATGCCCTCTCTGCGTTTCCATTTAGTTTCTATTCTGAAAAAATGTCAGTCAAGGAAAGCAGATGAGGAGTAAGAGGAAAAGGCAGCATGTTTGCAGAACTGTCCAACGTAAATAATCATGGTATTGATTGGTATTAAAGGTTTTATAAAGCTTCCATGCTGTGTTAAATTGGGTGTTATTAACATAAATATAACAAAACTATAATGTAAATTATAACATTTTGGAAATTTCTTGAAGTATCTTTTTTTTCTTTTGCAAAAAATAGAATTTAAGAAAGTGAAAGTCTTAACTCCTGACAGAAGTGATCTGTAACCCTGACACTGTCCTTTGTCTCTGTCTCTGCAGCTGAAAGCATTATGGCCGTTTGCAGCCAGCTTCTCAGTATATATGCCTGATGTCAACTTTTGTTGTTCGCCACTTATAAACTCATCACGGCAAATCAAGATATTGGCAGCAGTGAATAGTTGTTGTTGTTGTTGTTGTTGTTGTTGTTGTTGTATGGTTGGCTGAAGCAGTGGTGAGATACTGAGTGTCATTTATCCCTGCCTGATGCTCTGAAGGCTCTCTTTGTCAGAGAGAAAGAAATGGGATTTGACCACCCACAGAGGGAATTTGACACTCATCATATGGGCATCAAACACTCATTTCTCTCTTCCTTTCTCAACTAGTGAATGCCTTTTAGCCATTAGTTAGCTACAAATAAGGCAAAACTATCTGGTAGAATCAACTCAAACATGTGAGGTAAATAACAGTCTGTTCATAGCCTCTTCTCTCCTGTCATGGCAGCCCGCTCTCAGTCTTTTCAGGGCATGCTGTTGCAGATGAAGAGAGCTCATAAACTTGTGACTAATACTGTAGTTGTGTGATTGAAAGCAGAGCTAATGGCATGCTGGAGCCTGCTGCTGCTGCTGCTGCTGCTGTACAGGGGACTGGGAAAGTTCTGCAAGCCTGACAGAATAATCCAGATCAGATAGATGCTGAGTTAAAAGGGGTTGGGATGTGGCATGACAGAGAATATTCATCTTTGGTCCATGTTTCCCACATATTGGAAGAGGTAGCACTGTCATTTAACATTTAAGGCAAGAAAGGCTACTTATGGATAAATATTCTTGGGATCAGCTCTGGATTGGGTTAGTTGGTGGATGTTTTTTGTTTGTTTAACCTTTGTTTATGTAGGCAGTCCTCTTTTGCAGGAGAGACCAGGCCAAAATGGCAGCACAGGGTACATTACACATGCTGATTTTTGCCGATTTCATTTACCTTGCTCCTCATTAATAATTCCATATGGAAGGTACTTTTCATACTCTACTTTTAGACATGTTGCAATGACTTTATCAGTCGTACTCTCGCATGCAGAAATAGTATAATACTGTGCATAACTGTGGATCATAATCCAGTGAGGCATTGGAGCTATGTACAGTGGAGTCCTTCTCTGTCCAAAGCTGTAGCTGAATCTAATTGAGGTAATTGTGTGTAAATTGCTGGCCTCAACAGCATCCCTTAACATCCCCTGTACCCACTTGACACATACCCATATATGTAGTCCAGTTGCACAACAGAGATCACAGACAGGGGAATTACCCCTTCCCAACCGCTGGATGGTAATTTTCCCATCACCACAGTGAGATTTTAGCATGTGGTGGGAGTTGGAGGAGGAAGGGTACAGAGTTACAATTACACCCAACAGAGAGGACAATATGCAAAGACAGCTACAGGAGAGTGGCCGAGGTGCAGGGAACCGAGAAGAAATGGAGAGGCAGATTGAGAGATTCAGTACTGGTCTCTAAAAGACTTGATTGTTCTGGCTCCACAAGCATTCCAGTCTTACTTAGGACTGATAAATGAATTGGTAATGGAGGTATAACAGAGCAGAACTGTATGGAATGATTCCTAAAGCTGCGCTCAGCAGTCAGTCAGCATCCACTAAAGCTAAGGACAGATAAGTAAGCAGTCCTCTTTATGAACTGACCAATTACAGTCAAAGCAGTTTAGTCCGATCAGCCACGAGCTGAAACTGGCACACAGGGACAGGTTGTCTTCTGGCAAGATGAGATATCTCTCAGGAAGGGAGGAAGCATTGACATAACTCTTAGATTTTGGATAGAGAGCTCTTCAAGAACTGAAATTTGACACTTTGGGTTTAGGTGCTTTTGCTCTCATATTTGTATTTCCAATATAAGATGACAGGCTGCAGCCAGCTAGCTTAGCTTAGCATAAAAACAGGCAGGAGGGAGTAATGTATAGCTTGGCTCTGTCCAAAGGTAACAAGATCCATCTATCAGTCTGTGTTAGTTTAATCCGTACAGTGGTTTGTTGGACTGTCCACCAGTTGCCTGGCAACCTCACAGAAAGCACAAGACTCCAGTAAGGTGCTGCATCTGGCCAAGAAGTAGTGCGACAAACAGAGTACGGATTTTATATCAAGCAAAGTTCTGACAATCATTCAGCGGGATTGTTAAAAGCACCGGCAGACTGCGCAATAAAAGCATTGGGATTAATATTCATGTCCAGAACTGTGACAATTCGTCGATCAGTCAATTCAGCAGAAATTCATCTGCAACTTTTCTGATAATTCATTATTCTTACACTTTTTACACTTTTTATATCCTTGTAAACTGGATATTTTTGTATTTTTGACTTTTTAAGATGACACCTGGGACATTGGGATCGACACTTTTCACATTGTTCTGATGTTTAGGATTTAATGATTAATCGAGAAGATAATCAGTGTAGCCCTCTTCATGTTCCCATGAGAATGTGCAGAATGTTGGTATGTGAAGTGGATCACAATAACTCACAATCCCAATATTTAGGACAAAACAAGCAGTGCTTATCATTTTAACAATCTTTACCCTTTGCACTTCACATGATAACACTTAGAAAGCAATTGCACTAACCAGTAAGGGAAATGGAAAGTCATGCATTTCTATTAGATTATTTCGCTAGAACCCTGACCTAGGCCTCGACGGGATTCTTAATTTGTTGAGGACAGAGTAAGGTAAGAGAGATAGGCTATACCATGAGTATAAGGGAGTCTATTGTTGACTCGAGTTAGCCCCAGCTGAAGTTCGTCGATGGTCAGCATGAACTAGCTGTTTGACTGACTTTTTGTCCGGGTATGGTCAACGGCAGGATGTACTGTAGATCTGCTCTGCTCTCTTCGTTTAACCTTCCAGGGAACTCCTGCTCTGCTCTTGTCCACCAACCACAGCTGCTGGACTCATTTGAACTGACTGTGCCTTTGTCCATTGTATAAGCATGTGTGTGTGTGCCGTGTGGAGCCTGTGTGTGTCACCCTGTCAGGCAGAGTGTGGGTGTAAGGTACATGGTGCTCAGGTTACTCATTTTGCTCTGGCACAGGACTCGCTCTGTGTCTCACAATTTAGCAGAAGAGAGGAGCAGTGCACAGAGGCAAGCAGAAGGACTATTTATAGATCACTTCTGGCCTACTTGGCAGCAGGAAGGAGATGAAGACAAGGAAAGGAACTATGGAGGCCAAGGAGGGACAAAATAGAAAATTGAACACCCAGCTAGAGGAAAGTCACTTTGCTGCTCGGGCTGGGCAGACGGCATTAAAGTTCCTCTTTGTGACCTTGTGGCTCAGTCTGACAGTTTCTTTTCAGACACTTTGCACCAAGCCAAAATCTCTGCCTAGTTAAATCTTGACTGTCTCAATATGCAGTTGTTGTCATTCCAAACAAGTTGAGGAATTTCTGTCAGTTTGCTGAAGTGGAACAGTCTGTGCACTGCTGGTAGTAAAGTGTGTTTTCCTGAAGATAAAATATATATTGAGTCTACTTGGTGGTGTCAATACTTGTACAGCTCATACTCTGCTGTGTAATGACTCAACTCCCCAGCTAAGAGTATGCAGCACAGCTACCTACTCTGCGTGTTTCTCTCAATCAGTCATGAGGTGTTCATTAAACTTCTCAGCCATCACGGCTCCCCGCTCCTTCTGGTTGGATTATCTGTCCAAGCAGCTGATCATCGGGCCTACAGCATGTGTATGTGTTCGTCTGAGTGTGCATGTGTTTGCATGTCAAGAATGGTATTGCAAGGACGAACCCTCAACAACGCTCTGCCTTGTGTTCTGGTCAAATGGAGCTGCTTAGGAGATCCCTGAATGCACTTCTTAACCTCCAGTGTTGTCCAGTAACGCGTCTAAATGAGGAGATGACTTCATCTGCAATGCTGCTGAATTTCAGTCCCATTTTGATTGTAGTTGGAGGAAAGCAGCTACGTCCTTATAGGGTAGTCAGCATGAGATACTTCACCTTAATCCACAGCAGGAATTTGGTCTTCAGGCCGTACCTATAGAAAGGGAAGCAGGGAATTAACGTAGGTAGACAGCTGTATCAGAATTTGCAGCATGTCGTCTTCCTGTTGTGTTTTTCCCACACAGTCATCATTTACAGGAAGATTTTTGTTGATACAGACCCAATTTTGAATTGTAATTCCTTCATTGTAGTTGGCTTCAAGTGGTCCTTACCTTTTAGATGGACCTCCTTGAATTCTATCAACGACCCTCTGTAGATATGATGCCTTTTAAAGGGAGGGGCGTTGTACTTCTTTTCACTTTTTCAAATCAATTTAGTGGTCTATGGGAGTACTGCTCACACCCAGGCACATCATCTCAGCCTGGGAACAGAAAGTGTACATTACAAAGTTGGGGCATAGAATTTGAAAAATGTAAGCCTTTACCAGTGTGGAAGGTCTGATGAAAGATGCTATCAAGGTGCATTTTGTGATGCATAGGATTTTAGGGTATTTAGTTTCATATGTGGTAAAGAAAAATTGCAAAGTGGGTACCACAGCTGTACTCCCATTCAGCTCTATTGTATAGGGGTGGAGGCAGAAAACTCAGAGAGAGATATCTCAAAACCTTACAAATAATTCTACAGTACCGACAAGCCTAGACACACAAGGGGTAACTGAGAAAAGAATATGCTTTTGTAGCTTTGTGAGCCTTTAAGAACTGCTCCTTGTGACACTTATGTCTAACAATTTCATCTCTTTTCATCATTTGTAATAACCCATATGTGTTGTCCCATAGTGCTTCTGTATATGCCTTCTTCATCCACTGTGACGAGTGTGTGTGAATGTGTGTATATATGGTGGAACCCAACTGTGAAGGAGTTCAGCACCTGGACAGCATACACATGCTGGTGTTGTACGTAGTTTATCATCAAAAAAAGCAGTTTTTGCTAGCTTTTTTTGATTTCACGATGAGATAAATACATTTGTCTATATTGTATGTTGTGAAAACTTCCTCTGTTGTCACAGAGAGACTAATGTAAACAGTTGCACACTCCAGCAGCAACAGATGAGACCAACACACACTCAAAGAGTGATTCGCGCAGTCAGACCTTCAGCTTAGGCCAGGGAACTTGACCACAGGTGTGTGAGAGAACTGTGAGCCTGTCTGCTCAAAGATTACTGAGCACACCATCACCTGCAGGAGGATCTGAGGAAGAAGGATGAGCCCTTCATGCACCTTTCCACAATCACCCCTGCACAGGCACATTTAATGCTCCATGTCTCCAGCCAGTCACTGGGCTCCGACACCAGCCTGCCTTGGTCCTGGTCCGTTCTCGTTGTGTGTGCGTCGGCTACATCTGATGGCCCACCAGCTGTGAAAGAGGATGCGTGGTTGAGCCTTGGAGCAAAAGCCTTGTCCTGAGCTTGATCCGCCCCTGAGCCCTGGACTATGGTGCAGAAAGTTGTGAGGCAGGTGCTGCCTTTGCTGATCTGTACCAGGGGCTCTCCATCTGGAGAACGCTACAAGCTCTGGAGTCCACAATCAGTGTTTTGGGTTATCAGGTGTTTCCTGCGCTGGGTGGGCAGCCTCAGTCCTCTGTGCCATCGACTGTTTTGATCGAGAAGTTCATATGTTGGTACCTGGCTGGATCAGAATGCTCTGTTTAAATTTCACACTGACACACTTGTCAGCAAGCTTCCGCAAAAGCCTGGAATTTGCACAGACACAGAGCTGATGTTCCTGTCTGATGAGCTAATGTTTGAGGTCGCCTCTGCCTCCACTTTTAAACTCTTCGGTTCAGTTTGTCACTCTAAAGACTCATTACTGCTGACAGTCATTCTACTCATGGCATCTTGTATGAAACAGTTGAACGGGCATCTCCAGCAGTAAGACGTGGTGTCTGTTTATTTAATTAGCCCTTAATGGCAACGTGCCACCATACATCACTTCTAATCTGCCCATAGTGGTTATTTGGAGCCACACTGAATTTTTGTGCTGCACACACATTGCACAACACACATTAAACCTGAACACAGTTGCACCTATAGATCAATTGAAAGCCATGATTACAAGCTGCTCTGCTTGAATGTAACTGTTTTTAACTGTGTTCTATTGTTTCTTTCTCGTTAATTAGCGCTGTGTGTATTTATGCTCTTTCAACTGCGCTCTTGACGTCACTAGAAACGAGGGCATACCCTCAGTGATTTGTGGAGATTTTAAATAAAGGTTGAATGTGTGTCCACAGCGAGCCTGTGTTCTACAGCAGGGTTTTCTGTGTTTAAGTTGACACAGCTGGTGGGCAGGATGTCAAGCTTCAGGCCTCTGTCTCTGTTTGTAATTCTTCCCTTAGAGAGCAGCCTTCCTTTGCTATTAATAGCCTCTGCATGTGTGTGTATGTGCATGTGTGTGAGTGTGTGTGTGTGTGTGTGTGTGTGCCCCACCTCTCCTGTGTGCCCAGAGAGAATGATGTTCTTCCACACAGCATTTCCATCTGTGTGCACTTGCGTGTGTTTTATCTTCTCAGTGTCTGCTGTTCCATGTCTCACTGTATTTGCTCTATATGCCCTGTGTGTGTGTGTGTGTGTGTGTATGTGTGTTAATGTGTGCAAGATGGTGGTGGTCATAATGATGATGTGTGTGTGTGTGTGTGTGTGTGTACTGCATCTCACATGGAGAGGTTGTTTGATTTGGGGTGACACACACACACACACACACACACACACACACACACACAGTGGTTCTATAGGAGACAGAAAGGCCTTATTTGTCTCTGTCTTCATTCTTGTAGGTTGAAAAAAATCCATTCTCACTCTCCCATCTGTTCCCTCTTAGCCTTATCATCCCTGTCTCTCACCCGATGGTGTACTGCTTTTGTCTTCTCCTCCTCTGCCTTACTTCCAAAATTACCATGGAATCTTCCTGGTGTGTGCAATATTGACAAAGTGAGTCTTTACATTGTCAAACTTGCATTGTGGAAGACATATTTGTGTGTAGTTGAGTTCCCTGAGTTCAACAGATGGCCAAAGACGCCAAAGCAGTCAATGCCGTACCGTCTGCGTTCTTTCTTTCTTTCTTTCTTTCTTTTACATCCGTCCTTTTTTTTCTCTGGCCCAAGGGAAAGGGTTGAGTGAGAGTGATGGAGCAATGATGTTTCCTTTCTTCTCCACTTCTTGGCCTATCCCTCGTCAACCATGCATAAAATTGGTGCTCAGATTCACACATACACACGCACGCACACAGTACACACTTTTTATCTTGAGGGTTTCCTGTAGATAAATACAGGAGGGCGTTCTGCATCTGAGAGCGAGATGCAGACTGTGTGAGAGAGACTGAAGCTTTGTGTCATT
Organism: Chaetodon trifasciatus; assembly: GCA_037975065.1. Classification (NCBI taxonomy): domain Eukaryota; kingdom Metazoa; phylum Chordata; class Actinopteri; order Chaetodontiformes; family Chaetodontidae; genus Chaetodon; species Chaetodon trifasciatus. The sequence continues at coordinate 2,421,285 of JBBMOE010000041.1, forward strand.
TTCTGATGTGAGGCCCCATAAAGCGGCCATTTATTTTTATTCTGTCTTTTCTCCCTCCAGACGAGTATAAAGGAGGGATTGTTGCTGAAACAGACCAGCTCATTCCAGAGGTGGAAAAAGCGCTATTTCAAACTGAGAGGCCGAACTCTCTATTACGCCAAAGATGCCAAGGTAAGATTATCTGGTGTATTCCCATGCAACCCGCTCACTCTCAAGCCTTCTGTCTATAAATTGACTTAGTGTAGATGGAAAAGGTCAAGCTGCCAAACTATTAGTGTTGATCTTCAATGTCTCTCCTCTAATCCCACTAATGACTTTCTTTAGTGTCTGGAGACGAAGCTTTCCTGCCTTTGAGAGGTTCAGAGACGAGCAGACTGTTTTGAAGGAATATTTCTACTTTTTTGAGGAATACACTTACTCACTTTCTTTCAAAGAGTCAGATGAGATTGGTGCCACTCTTGTGTCTGTGTGGTAGATCTGTTGCCCGAGCCAGCGGCTGGTTAGCGAAGCTAAGCACAAAGTCTGGAAACAAGGGCAGGCAGCTGGGTCTGTCCAAAGGTGGCAGAATCCACCTTCCAGCCAGGGGTGCAGGCTCACTGCTCCCCTGTTTCCAGTCTCCATGCTAAACTAATTTAAGCTAAGCTAACCGCTGCTGTTATCGGCAGCTTCATACTGTCTCTTATTTAATCCATCTACTGCACACCAGCTCACTCTTATAGCTTGCTACTTTCTGATACTGACTGATCATTTCCTGATTAAATATGGTTCGATCCTTTATTTCTCTTCTTTAATCACTTAAATTGATTTACAATCTTTATATTTTTTCCCTTTGACACGAGCTAAGCTTTATGTTCACCTGCGTTTTATTTTAAGTACATTTTTGTTTTGAACTTTTGAAACTTTTTACTGTTGTTGACATCTCTTTCCCCCTTTGCTTCTAACCTAACCTCCCTGGTTCTGGACCGTGTGTGTGTGCTTGTGTGTATGCGTGTGTTCTGCACACATACTAGTCTGGCAGTGCCCTAGCACGCTGGCAGGAGCGGGCGCTGCGCAGAGTGTCCAGAAGTCGCGTGTGCTGGCGAGTTCTGTCCATGTGCTGGACGGGCGCACAACGCTCCCCCCCACCTCTGGGTGCCAGCGGATCTGAGGAAGGCCTAGTGAGAATTCGGGTCAGCACAGCACAGTCAGGGGCCAGACCACTGCAACAGCTTATCCATTCCCTACCTACCCACTCATTTATACATGATAGTGCTGCATTCATGCCATATGGCACCACTGGGTCCAGACTGGTTTAGTATCTTTGCATGCAGAAATATGTCGACTCATTGAAAAGATGAGATGCAAAAGCACATGACAGACGCTGTCATTCTGACAGCAGGGAAGCCATTTTGTAGATGAAGGGAGGAAATGAAGTTGAAGTCCAGGACTTTTTTATTACCTTATGACATGAATGCACAATATGTAATGTGGGTTTAATCCAAGGTAGCGCAGCAAACACGTGTACAGACTGTAAAGCCACGCCTGAATCAGTTTATCTTGTTAAATGAACTCATCCTGTGGCTTTTACTGTTGTACACTGTGTGCTGCTTGACCTTTCCCTGCAGCTTTAAGTCTCTTGATGACCATGCTGGAAGAATTAAAAAAAATGAAGTAATATAAATACTTTGTCTTCTTGGTAGTGTGTAATGGAAAGGATTAGCACTTATAACTGGGACCATATAAGCGGGTTTTCTCTGTCATGGCCAGACAGTGACGTGAGCCTCTATAGATAAGTGCCCATTTCCTACATGTCCATCCACCCTGGTGTCTCCAAGGTGGCCTGGCTGGCTGTGCTGTCCTGTGTTTAGGAAGCCTCACCTCCTCATTGATCCATCAGGGAGGCTACATCTCAGTACTGCAGTTGTCCTAGAAGCTGCTCTCATTTGAACACAAAAAGTAGCCATGTCATAGGTACAATTTATGGATTCTGCATCGTGGTGTAAAATGAAGGATAGGCGAGATTGGAGGAGGTAAGAAAGGAGGCTAATTGCTGAGATGTAGCCACTGAGCTAAGCTCTGGATCCATGGGTAACAGAGGGTCTGGATGCTTGCCTTTGTCCACCATTCACTTGTCAGCTTTCATTACAGCTTCCCTCAAGACAGTCGAGTGAATGTGCCCACACATATACAAGTATGTGTGTGTTGTGATAGGATGGTGAGTGAGAGAGAGAGAAGGAGTGTGTCAAAGTAACTGCAGAAAGTGATCACACACATACTGTACATATGCACACGTGATGCAGTGGTATAGCAGCCAAGAGCACTGTAATGGGGCAGCGTTTGTGTTGGCACGCCATTCATACTCAGGCCCTCTTGGCCAGCACTCCATACACACATTCACACACACTTGAAGGCATATGTGGAAGTGCTGAGACACATGCTCCCTCACACACACACACACGTTCACACACACACACACACACGCACACACACACACACACAGTAAGCGCTGGCTGGTGTCCCTCTTCAGCCAGGCCCGGGCAGAGCGCAGTTAACTGGGCATTCCCTCTGACAGCTGCAGGAGTTCAGTCCTCCCACACACACAAACACACACAGTCAGAGGGCATTCCTTTGACGGCATCGCTTTTTGGCCTGCGGCCCTTTAAAAGCTCAGCTGTGTGCCTTACGCATCACAGCTCTGGTAGGATATCATGTTCCTGGGCATAGATGCTGCCTCTCCTCTCTGTCTGTGTGCTGGCTGTATTGCATAGAGTAGCTCCAGCTCCTTCGCCACATAAAGATTCAATAACATTCACTGTACCGTTCTTTGCACTAGTCTCATTCAGGTTCAGAGTCAAAACAAAGGAAACTCAAGAGGGAAATCCTCGCTGCAGTGTAGGGTTATAATGTAGCTGTGTTGTGGTGAAGTGCATTTCCTGGCAGATGGAACAAACTGAGTTATCTTTTAGAGCGCTCGACAAATTGGGCTCATTGTTCTTGAGCAGAACATTTCTGAGCCATCCATCTCTCCCCCATACTGTGTGTTAACCCCTTCAGACCCACCCACTGCAACAGAAATCAAATATTCATTGATTTCAGCCAGTGAACATGTTTCACAATATTACCTAAGCCCATTCACTAAATAGGCTAAATTAACAGATAATTGTCAAGATTTGCCTTATAAGTTGCCAAGTGACAGAGTGAGGCATGCCTTAAGATGTGCAAGGCAGACAAAACAGGAAGATAGCCTTTGAAATATTCATTTCTGTGCCTGCAGACCTCAGAGTCTTGAAGTGTATGCAGTATTAACACACTAAAATCACTGTATTGAAACTTCATTTTTTTCAATATGAAGAACACAGACTAACTCACAAATTGAAATGTCCATCCAGTCATTTCAAGGTCTAATATTTTACTTTAGAGCCTGTTGCTGCAGAGGATTCTGAATCTCTAGAAATGAAGCCTTTCCAGAAATATAATGCTTGGTTTGTGGATGAGGAGAATTCTGTTAGGACTTAGAAGAGAGAGAACTTTTTTCGGCAAAAGGCACAAACTGTGACATAAATTCATTTCAGATAACACAGAACTATTCAGATACGGTTGATAAGATTAGAAGATTAATAAAGTAAGATTAAAATAAGAGAGTCAGAGGTGAGGTGGCAGACATGCATGTTTTCAGTTGATAATTAGCCTCATTTCCCTCATGGGAAGTGGGTCACAAAAAACTGGATCATTTTTCTTAGTGGAAATATTTAAGTCTGAAGGGGTTAATGACTTGTCTTTTGGGATAACAATGCTTCTGATGAGGCGAGTTTTGTTTCCATATCACCATCATAAAAACGACCTACCAGATGATCTACTAGGTTCAGGTTTCTTTAGCACAACATAATGCCTGTCATCACATGCATGGGGCAGAATCTGCTGTTTCCTTTATTTCAAGTAAACCATGTAATTCCTCGAGCTTCCCTTGACATCGTCTCATTTCCAGTAAATGACAGGATATAAATCTCATTCACTTAGTGCTATTTCCCAGAAGTATTTAGGAAGCCTTGTATTATCTGAAGCTTGCAGCTCCTGATAATAGACCAGAAGCAGATCTAACTGCAGTACTGGATTGTTGGGTACACATTTGATATCAGGATCATAATTTAGGTCATTTTAAATGCTGCCCTTTCATGTCCTTCATGACTCTTGCAGTAGCTTCCATTTTATGCTGAGACGTTTTATCTGTTCATTGTAGGCCTGCTTTTCACTCACAGTTCTCTGCATAGTGTAGCTACAATAAGCTCATAAGTTCAATTCAGTGCAGAAAATTTTGTACAAAGGCTCATTCTCTCGTTCTGTTTTGTGCCTTCTATCTCTCTGTGGTCCTCTCGGGACTTCCTTCTTTCCTCCCCCCACACCTCCTCTTTTCTGCAGTCCCTTATCTTTGACGAGGTGGACCTGTCGGATGCCAGCGTTGCAGAGTCCAGCACAAAGAATGTCAACAACAGCTTCACAGTGAGTGCATCTTGCAGTCTTAGCATGTACCCCCCCCCCCCCCCCCACACACACACACACACACACTCACACACACAATGATGCTGGGTTTCAGTGGGAAGATCACAGGCAAAGGCACGTGTTGTGCCGTGTGTCACAGTGTGTCACCGGTGAGTAGAACCGCATTAATCTGGTATGCACTCTAGATCTCCATATTGCTGTAGTTTAATGATGTGATTATTCAAATATATTCAGTTTTAGGTTTGGATGATTGGATGATAGGTTTGAAAGATTGTTTGTTGGCCTGAGGGATGTCTAAGAATGAGATCACAGTGGATTTGTTTTCTGGTTGAAGCTTAAAAGAGTACCCAACATTTTGGGAAATCCACTTCTATTCTTTGTGGTGGAGTTCGATGAAAAGATCAATACCAGTCTCTTATCTGTCTGTTAGATATGAAGCGAGAGCCTGCAGCCAGTTAGCTTAGCTTAGCATGAAGACTGGAAACATGGCTAAAAAGCAAGCCTGGCTCTGCCTGAAGGTAACAAAATATGACTACCAGCACAGCTAAAGCTCACTAACGCATTATATCTGGTTTCTCTAATTTGAACAACATGCCGACTATTTCTCGACCAGTAACAGTTGCCAGGCAACCAGCAGTGAAACCAGGCCACCAAAGAGTCTGGCACATTTTGTTAGCTTTGGACCAAACCAAGCATGCTGTTTCCAGTCTTTATGTGAAGGTAATCTAACCAGCTGTTAAACGTAGCTTCGTGTATAAAGGACAAACTTGACACTGATATCGACCTTCTCAATTAACTCTTGGTGGGAAAGCAAATAAGTGTATTTCCAAAAATGAACTATTCCTTTCATGACAATCATCAAAATTCCCTTCCTTCCTCATGGTTCAGAGTCACTTAGACTACAGTGCCCCTGAAGCTGATTCAGTGTCTTGCTTAACTTCATCTCTGATTGGAAGGTCCTGTTCTTAGTGCTAAACACTAACACCTGGCACGATTCAAGGTAAAGTGACCAAGTTTAATGAAATGTCCCAGTTGTCCCATTGAGTCCCATTAATTATATTTATATATTTACTGCAGGCTCTTGTGTTTTTTAATGATCACTAAGCATTCAGTCACAGTGGACAGCACTCACAGCCCTTATGTATTCAGCTGGAGCTCCATCAGGATTTACAGGAAAACAGTTTTTTTCCCTTCAAGGATAATGATTCAACCATCATATTGTACACCTGAAAATATCAGTCTTAGTTATTTTCAGATGATATATTGATACATTTCCCAGCATTACTGTTTTTGCCACATGCTGCACGTCATGGCACATTGATTGGAAGAAAACAAGTGATGTTGCTGTGAATTGGATGCTCGGTGGAGAAAAGAATGAGCAGCTGAGCTGGATGAGCATGTGGGAGGTGGAGGGAAATGAACATGACTATTATGAGCAAAGAGGATGAAAACAGATAATAGTGCCCTGTCCTTTCTATAAATGTCTCTCCTCTCCCTGGGTGTTGCTATAATAAGAAACAACGAGGAGGAGGAGGTAGGCAGGAGAGCAGTGCCCAGAGGAGAGCATGCAGCTATTTTTAGCAATGCCTTGAAATGCTTCGCTGAATGCTTGGGATGCCTTAATGTCTGCCATATACATAAATAAGATTACGTGTGCCTGCTGCATGTGAGCGCAGCATGTGTGTACAGTCGTGACTGTGTGTTTGCTGGCGGGTTAATAAACATGCCGCAATAAAGGCTTGAGATGGGCTCAACATGCCACATGAGCATCAGCATCCCACTAAGATGGTGAAAGGAAGGAGGGACAAGGGGAGAAGGGAGAAGCAGGGGAGTGAGACAAAGAATGAGTTGAGGGGAGACAAAGACACAAAAAGGGAAGTAAGCACAATATACAGTAGAGACATCTATATCTAGACAGAGGTGAAAGAAAATGAGGGGCTTGTAAAATTAATGATCGATGCGGAGTGACTGCAGAGTAGTTTAAGATGGCGAAGGCAAAGACGCGTCAAGGTAGTGCAGCAGAGGAAATCCTGGAGTGATGTCACAGCGGAGCTAACTGCACTCGCTCGCATACTCCCCGGGGAAAAGAGGAGGAGAGGGATACAGCGAGGTCGAGGCACAAGCGAGGACTGAGAAGTGGGAGAAGAGAGTCGGATACAGAGGAAAAGAGGGAGAGTGGAGAGGAAATGAGGACAAGACAGACGTGACTTGCTGAGAAGGAGCAGTGAAACATAAAACCGAAGGTAACGTGACGTGCTGGATGGTGTCTCACCTGCAGCGCCTACTCGCACATTGTCATGCAATAACCCAGACACGGTCACGCACTCTGAGAGGAGGAGACCAGGCTTCATTAGACAGGTTGTGTGATCACGACTGAGAGAGAGAGAGTGAGAGAGAGAGAGAGAGAGAGAGGGAGGGAGACCACTGCAGAGGATGCATTGCAGGGCTTTGCTCTGACTGTGCAGAGTAATTGCCACTTTCTGACTGTCTGTCTGTCTGTCCAGCTGTCTTTGTGTCTGTCTTGTCTCCTGTGGTTATCTTTCTGTCTGTTTCGGTCGGCCCTCCGATGATAAGTGATGCTGCTGGCGTCCTCTGTGCAGGTTGGTGCTACTTGGTTGGATGGTTTGAATGAGTGATTGACTCATGCCAGTGCGAAGATGTTCACAGATTTATGCTCATTCGTGTAGCAGCTCTGCAGATGTCTGCTCAGTGTGTGTGATGTGCATGTCTGTGCTTTCACACGGGGGGCAAGCACTCACTAGTTATCGGAGGGAATAATTTCACTCGCTCTTTTTCTGCTGAGCATTTCATTACTATAAATTCTTCACCAGCAACTGTCTTCCAAAATGGGTTTATGTAACAGTGACAATAAAGATATATATTGTTACACAGGACTAAGAAATGCAACAGATGTAATGTATAAATGCTGTTTTTAAGCTGTCAACAATTCAGGGGATAACAAACTTGGATGAAACAGAATCAGGAGAAAACCAGCTGCTCGTGTGGAGGTGCAGGTGACTGTGTTGTGTGTGTGTTCATGTGTGTATGTTTAAGCGGTGTAAAATGCATGTGACCAGCTGATCCATTCCGTGTTCACAGTTGTGTTGCTGTTTAAGCCGGAGTTTCACTGGCATGTGGAAGGTGTGAATATACAATGAGGCAGTGTCGCTGTAGCGCAGAGAGGGAGCACCTTGAAGTCCACGTGAGGGAGCGCTCAGCCCAACCCAAACCCTAAACTCATTACAGACTCTGCAGGGACGCACCGCCTCTCACTGACTCACTCGTGGTTATTGGATTGGCTCGCTTATTACTGTCCACTTTAAATCCATGAAATGAATCTCAAAGAAATTCAGATCCGCTTTGAATTGTGCACTTGCATCTGTGGTACATCAGTGCTTTGATTTGTTCTGTGGTTAATGTCAACTGTTTACGTGAAGCTGCAGATGATAACTGCCCAAGTGTGTGTGTGTGTGTGTGTGTGTTGTAGGAAGTGAGCAGCTGTGACAGTTCTGTTCCACCTCCTCTGCGATTGTGCTGCAGGTCCCAGTAGATGCAGGATCTGTGCACCACTGTCATCAATCGTGTGTGTGTGTGTGTGTGTGTGTGTGTGTGTATGTATGTGTGTGTGTAGACAGTGACGAGTGTCCCTCATTATCAGTTCATCTTTGGTGGTTGCCTCTCCACCCAAAATAACAGCTAATGAGGCTTATGATTACGAGCTCTCATCATTTAGATGCTGATCAAAGAGCCATCGCTCGTTGTCACTTGTCATTGCACAAAAACACACACACATCAGATTTATTCAGCTCTGAAGGTCAATCATCGAGAGAGGTTTTCCACACTTGAGGGATGCCTTGAGCCATTTTTGGAAACAGCCGTTCCTGTTTCCCCTGGCAACCAATCTTATCACTACCCCATTGCAGACACAAGACGCACACATACAAAGATGCACACACACAGACCCAGTACACCAGCAGAGAGACAGGATGATCTATGTCCAAAGGGATCAATTTGCCCATGTGCATGCGCATACGCACACAATGGCCAAATGGACACACATACGCACCGGTACACACGCACACCCACACAAGTCCCTGAGGAAACTTTGTCGCAAACACATTCAGTAATTTGGGAGCTGTTGCTTCCACTTAGTTTGTAAAAGGAGGAAGAATGCTAATGTGATTAGCTTAGAATTTGAAGGGAGGGCCAGGGAAGGAAAAAATCACACACAAGCACATTTCACAGAGACATGAAAAGATTTTTATTGTGTCCTTTTTTCCTGAACATGCATTTCAGCAGTCAGACATAATCGTATATTGATCAGAGGCCTTGAGACAGATTGATTACAAGAGTGATTAAGGTGATTGATCTGGAACTGGTTGTCAGGTTGGTGTTTCAAACTCAATATGCTATACACCAAACAGACCATACAGAAATATATTTTAACAAAATTCTAATAACAGTTGAGTGATTAAAGAATAACTTAATTTGATAGATTGCATACATAAACAGCAGTGACTCCACCAGCAGTCACTGTCATGCTTAGCGCTTCAAACATAGTGCTTGTTGTGGTTCCATGCATCCTGTCTTTTTGGGGTATTTCCCAATATGAAATAATGATATAAAACCATAGCAAACAGATTGCAAGTGACTTTTCCCTTTCAATCGGTTAATCTCTCTCAAGTGCAGTAGATAAAATGTCATTGTGGAAAAAAATGCTGCCTCAATAAAGCATTTAGCAAAACTGCTGCTCAGCATTCTTGCCATAGGGTTTCCCACAGAGACGTCTCTGTCAGTCTCGCAAGCTGTTAACAGAGAGGAAGAGAAGACACAGCAAACAGATTCCTGACTGTCGTGTTAAAGTAGACATTTTCTCTATCTATAGCAGAAGAAGCTGTCACTGCTGCAGCTACATGTCACATACTTTATTTCGGAAAAAAGCAAATTGGCAAATGTATTTTCCTAAATGGCTGATGAAGAATGACACTTTGGTCTAACGTCAGTTTATGGGCTGTATAACCTCACCTTTTAAATTAGAAGCATGTGATCAGAGCCTTGGACCAAAGTCTGAGCCAGAATCAGTTCATTCAGTTGGGTGCATGCTTTCACGTTTTTAGCTTTGGTAAACTTTAACACAAGACACCGCACCTCTGGCTGCATGCAAGCGGTCTTGACAGTGCTGAACTTAGAGGAAGCCAGTGCATTGGCTGTGTCACACCATCCAATTGCATATGGCCCTGTTGTCATAAGTGCATTCACACATTCAGATGCATGATGTGGTGATGATGCAGTCAAATACTGCATGTATTCTGTTTGGGAATATTGTGTCTAGGTGTCATGTAGTTTCCTCAACTTGTAGTTGTCACACGTCGTGTTCTACCAGAGCTTAGTTTGTTGGCAACATGTGGTCGTAAACTGGATGTTAGCCTTCAAACAGAAAGAAAAGGACTGCCACTGCAAGTGTATCTTTAACACTCCAAGCTACTCATGCACAGTACACACAATGCACACACACGTGCACTGACCATAACGTGGATGTTTGTTGTTCACCTGCTGTTTTCCACACTTTGTAAAAGCCTCAGGTGCTGCTGGTCTGAAGAGGCCTGTGGTCAGAAAGATGAAGGGATGTGGAGGAGGTGGAACCCCTCTCAAAAACTGATTTGCTTTGTCACGGAGTCATTCGTGGGAACGAGAATACAATTTCCTTCACTGTTTCACTGCATTTTTCTTTGACTAATGGATTTGTATTTGGTGTACAGGATGTGTGGATTGCACAGTTATGTATTTTTCCAATTATTGCCAAAATGGTGTAATTCAAGACTAGAAAGAACACCCATAGCAGCTGAATGTATGGCTTCAAATTAGGGTGAATCGTTGGTCTGAAATGGTCTGTCGAAAAATCAATGAGGGCTTGGTGGAAGAATAAGAAACACACAAACTGTGTGCAACACAGAGTGATACTGACAATAACAGACCAGAAAATGGAGCATACATCACCCCCATGGTTGTCACATTTTCACTTTGTTTGTTTCGACTTATTTAATTTGTATTAAAGATGCAAAATATAGGAGGCTGGAATGGAAATGTATAGCCAAGTTGAAACAGTGGCGGAGAGAAGCGGTAAGTGGTAAGACGGCTCTGTCTGTCCTCAGTAATAGTTCACATAATGAAAACACTTCAGTGACAGCAATACAGGATATCGCAGTAAATTAAAATACGCTCTTCATTCAGCTGCACTGCACCAGCAGACAGCAGAGCAGCAGTCCAGCAGCCTTTTCACATGTTTTTACCTTTCCCTTTTGTTGTGAATATGTTTTTCTATGTATACTGTTAACAGCCCACAGCAGGTCCAGTCTGGTGTGATTAAAGCAGCCAATTACTCAGCAATTTAAGTAGCCTAATGGATTGCTATTCACAACAAATAGTTTCCAAAACAATCCAAAATCTCTCTAATTAATTTCTTTATTGACTACAGGAGGCTTTTTTAAGTCTGTCACTGATCTTTTTGTTGAGCTGCTAATTTGTGCTATTTAGCTCATAATTCCTCACGTATAGTTGCAGTTCCAAAAGTGTCATCTCTTCAAGCATTAACAGTAAGTTCAATGCTTAAATTTGCACTCTGTTGCTTTCCAGACTTGCAGGATCTTAGACAGTCCCGCATCAGATGTAATTATCTGGGCTGCAGCAGGCCTCACTTACATTGGTCGTCGATGTAAAAGCCTCACTGCACTGAAAAATTGTAATGACGCAAAACCTGAGTCAGCCCACTCAAATACAACCACAAGCTGTGTCAAATGTCTTCAACCTCAGCGGACATTAAAAAGAGAATGTGTGTGTTTTAAGTGCACGACTGTAATTAGTCATAAATAGCATTCATCACTGAGGGCAAGAAATATCAGCATCACTGCTGGTACATGAATATTGATTCATGGGATATTGCCCACACTGGGTGTGTGTGTGTGTGTATGTGTGTGCACGTGTATGTGAACTGTGCCAGTATTCAGCCTCACTGCTGTCTTTAAGGTGAGTAGCAATAACATAAGGACACAGAGAGAAAGAGAGAGATGGAGAGAAAGATGAGAGATGAGGGACCATAAATAAGTGATGGGGTGTTGAAAGGGTGCTGTATGTCTGTAGGGTTATCTACAGGGAGACTATCCTTTAAACACACTCACACACAGAGAGAGGACGAGGGGGGCGGGCGGTGGGGGAGAGAAGCTCTTAGCCTTTACTGAGGCGCTTCGCCTGTCAGCACATATCTGCCTCAAAGCAACATGAAGAGCTAAGAGCGAGAGAAAGAGAGGGCTGAGAGGGAGAAATGCTGGAGTGAAGGAAAAGACTAACTCCAGAAGGTGTTAGTGGATGAGTGAGCCACAGTTAATGAGAGAGAGAGAGATAAAGAAAGAAAGAGGGAGGGGGCTTCTCATACTTTCTCTCTCTTAAAGCCAGAGCCGAGCGCTCTGTCTCCACTCAGTGGCACTGCAGGCTGAGGAAAGCACTGAAACATTTCTCTCTCTCTTATTAGCAACACTATCTGTCTCACTCAGTCACTCACCCGCACGCTCATCCCTCACTCTCCCTCCAGGTGATCACTCCGTTCCGTAGGCTCATCCTCTGTGCCGAGAACAGGAAAGAGATGGAGGACTGGATCAGCTCGCTGAAGTCCGTCCAGTCCAGAGAGCATTACGAGGTAAGAATCCCTTTCCAAATGAGCACAGAGACCGATCCAAGCCAGTTTGTTTGTGTGGCAGGGAGGGGACGAAGAGATGGAGGAGAGAGATGGGGAGTACTAAGACACAGTGCTGCAGGAACAATAGATCTAGGTTTAGGTTTATCTGCTTTGAGAGATTTTGACAGTGATGTTTATACCAAATATTTCTTACCCAAGGCTTTAGCTATAAGTGAATGTATCCAGTCAATGTTGTTTGGTTATTACAAAAAAAGTGTACATGATCTAGTGATGAGCCCAGATGGGTGTGTGAAGTGTAGTGGGAATGAGTTGCATGTTGTGTGTCATCATATGCAGTAGACTGAGGGGGGATCTAGGAAGTTGTTAGATCAGAGGCAAAGCACTTGTGTTCAATTTTGAGGCCCAAAGAACCAGTGAACACACTGAAGCATGCAAGGACACACATGTACACTCACAGGTGTCCAACTCCAGAGTCAGACACAGCAGAGAAGACACACACACAGTATGATTTGTATCCGAAGTACGTTGTGTACATGGACACCCGGATACAACAACCGGACATATGCTGACCATCACAAAGCTCATGTCTGATTCCGCAGTGGTCCGGTTCCTTTGCCCCTTATGACTCATGATAGAACATAAACAGGGAGTGCTTGTATCCACAGTCCAGCCCCTTACCGCAACACTCAGTTTAATGCTCGTCTTTGTCATCCAGAGACAGTTTTTCTGGAGAAATGTAGACAACAGGCCAACAGCATGACTGTCGACTTATGTGCCATGTTGTCATCAAACCAACCCAAACTGTAGAGAATACTCTGCTGTCAGTGAGAGATGTGAGAGGGGCATAAATCTGGTCGATGTGTTGACAGTGACGAGTTGTGGCCAGCACAGGGAGAAGGGGAGCGCAGGAATAAAGCAGAACTGCATTTTAATGGCTTTGATTTGGGAGGGAAATCTTATATAAGACCCCATCCCTCACCCCCTTACTGCACCGCAGTGCAGCAGCACCCCCAGAGCTCACACACCACAGGGTACACATATGTGCACACACACACACCACTGCCAAGATGCCAACACAACACCATTTTAATTACTGTGTTCTCCAATGTACCACTGCTAAGGATCTGAGTGTCCCAATTTCATGAGCACCTGTTACAATTCTACTTATGAAACACAAAGTGTATCCAGGGCAGTGCCAACTGCTGCAGATGCAACGCCCACACGTGTACGGTGCTCACATTAGCTTGAGCTCCACAGTGAGCTCTCTCCATACACAAATGTTTATGGAAATGTCCACTTTTCCTGGCCAGGTGTCACTTTTAGAAAACCCTGGAGCAGCAGAGCACACTAATGACTGTCAGCTAGTAGAGCTCTGATGTGTGTCCTGCTGTGCTCTTTCCTTATGCCAGGCAGTTTCCCATGTAGTGGCGTCATGGGGCTCCTATAATGCAGAAAGACTTGATTGGGAAGTGGATTATTATTATTATTAGGGCAAGCTAATACACAAGGAATGAATGCAGTTCAACTGAAGAGGTGTTGGTTTGTGTCTGCTGCTGGATAATTGTGCTGCTTAATGGAAACAGCCGGTAACAGTAATATGCAGTCATTCATGTCACATGTTGTACATTATGATGATGTGCTTGCTTTTCTGTGACTATCATCCCAGTGCTGCCAACCTGTTTTAACCTCTTCTTTGTCAGACGGCACAGTTTAATGTGGAACATTTCTCAGGGATGCACAACTGGTACGCCTGCTCCCATGCACGGCCCACCTTTTGCAACGTCTGTAAAGATAGCTTGTCTGGAGTCACGTCTCACGGCCTCTCCTGTGAAGGTACGTAGCACTCACGAACACTGCACATGCTGATATGTTGTTGGTCTAGTCTAGTAACACACAGTGTTTCCTTGCATAACACTCTCGTAATCCATGGCCTTTTCAAGCAGCTCTCACTCATTTCCACATGTCATTACTGGCTCATCGATGGGCACCCTGCTCTCTGTTTACACATCAGACATACTGTAGTGTTGCAGCAGATCATTTGGAACTGCAGATCTGGCAGATCTATATGTACTTTGGGAAGGTACATGACTATGTTGCATAAGGATGTGTGAGTCATTGAAGTGAGAAAATTCTTGTCCTTCTGTCTAAGTGGAGCAGACTGGATATAGCGGAGCAAGCGTCGGTCTTTGAAATGCTCTGGGTTGTGAAGTGGGATGTCCACCACACTGGTTGAAGCAGTGAAAGAGCTAGTGGTGAACTGCCTTTAACACTGCACACACTTATGAATATAAGTCTGTATCCACATGCAGTGTTGACTCAAGCTATTTAAATTTTATTTTAGAAAGTCGTGTCTCTCCATTTACCCATGACAGCGGAAAAAAACCTGCTAATAAATGCTGTGAATGACGCCGCATCTCCTCACCTCATCCGTGGCAGAAGAAGTGTGGTGTTAAGGGGAAGAGGGTTGACATGGGAAGCTGACATTATTTTTTGCTGACACTGTTTTTAGTGTAAAATGTCAGTGGCAGACAGCAGACCTTAATGAGCACCATCTGCATATCCTCTCTTTCTAATTTTGCTAATGTTCCCTTGTGAGTGTGTGCATATATATACGTGTGCACACGTCTCAGTCCACGTGTGCGTGTGCAGTATGCACACGTGTTCTCGGTTTGGTGTGTATGTGTGAAGGCAGTAAGAGCCTCTCCACTCAGTGCTTCTTATCCTCTACAATGACACTGTGTTATATCAAGGGTAGAGGGAGAAGACATTAGAGCAGCATCTAACTCGTAATCTAACTCAGCTTATCAAACTCCACACATACACACACCTTTAACAAACTATAGGAAGACGCAGTTGAGATTGCAGGGTTTCATCACAACATGGAGTGAAGTTTTACAGTGGACACAAGGTAGTTAGTGGAGCTTTGTACTGGCCTCATAAAGACTGCTTCTCACATTTAGATATAGAGCTCATATTAATCTATAGATGCTCATTGAGAACAGAAGTCGTTCGACTCAGGGTAGCAGCGAATGTGAGGCGGTGAGAAGGGAAGATTGGTCATGAGAATGAGAAACAGTGTGTGACAACAGGAGAGAGAGGGATGGAAGAAAACAAAGGAGTAGGAGAGTGTCTCTATTAAAAGTCGAGAGCAGCCAGCCAAACAGTTTCACAGCAATCTACGCGTCTTGAATTTCACTTCGATTTCCAGCACAGGATGGTTGGCAGGGATTGATTTGTGTTACGCAGCCACACGCACACACACAAACACAAACACACACACACGTAGACAAACTCGTCTGCCTTTCTGTCTCTACTTCACCCTCACACAAACACTGGTAGGCCTACACATGATGTTTTCTTCCAGTGTGGTCCATGAATGCTCAGCATGTAGCCTGGCCATTAACAGGCAGTGGTATCATGTCCTCTGAATCCTCTTAATGTTCTGCTAATGCTCTCTAACAGCATTTAGCGGTAAACTAGATTGAACCATCAATTATTGGTCCGGATATGACTTTTACTTAGTTTGTATATCTGTGTAGACTGCCTAATGACAAGTGTGTGTGTGTGTGTGTGTATATGTGTCTCATTTTTGTGTATGAGCAGGGGTGGGCTGGCTAGAAGAAAAGTTCAGACATTATTCATGAGTTTGCTAAGTGCCTCATCCTTAATGGAGAAAAAGACAAGAGCTATCTCCATCTGCCATCTTTACAGGAAATATTCATGTTGTATTTACATTATGGGTTTCTGCATTCAACACATTAAAGTCCAATGTGTGAAATAGGTAACAGCTTCATCTGTCTAGCTTCTCTGCATACTGAGTGAACCTTGACAGATGTTATATCTGTATATATATGACAGGATAGATGTTAAACTTTTAAACTGTTTTAAACTTTTACACTGTTATCAACTGAAGATCTTTATTCGTTCTGATTATCTTTGTTGAAAATTGAACACATGAAAAGGAATAGTTCAGCATTTTGGGAAATATCTGCTTTCATGCCAAAAGTCAGATGATAAGGTTGATACCGTTCTCATATCTGTTAAATAAGGAGCAGCCAGGAGACAGTTAGCTTAGCTTTGCATAAAGACTGGATGCAGGGGGAACAACTAGCCGAGCTCTGTCCAAAGGTAAAAAAGCCCACAGCCCTACCAGCACCTCCACAGCTCACTGATCTTTCTAAAAAAAAAGAGTTAACAAGAAGCTCTGGTTTTGTGAAGGTAATGTAATCAGGAAGTAACTGCGCATAGCCGTGAAACAGTCTGCCCATAACCCTGGAAAAGCTCAGCGTGTTGTTTTTACACTTGCATCTTGCAACAAATGGGGTAGTAACTCAACAAGATCAGCCTGTGGATGGTTAAGTAGGAAGTTATTCTGACCTTTATTATCTGAAAACATGAATTCAGGATTTTTGAGAACTTCTTGAGTAAATTTTTCAGTTAAAAATCTTTCAACATGTCAAAGACAGTTACTGCTTCGTCTAAGCTGCTCAAACTTTACTGTAAGATGGCATGAGATCAAACATGCCAGCACATGTACAGGGCCAAAGGCAGGTGTACTGTCGCTAAAAGAAACCACGACTGAGCTACACTCGCAACAACTCTGGCTTCATCTCAGTCCACCAGTATGGAGGATGCTGAGTGGTGCTGATGAATGAGTGGAAGGGATAGCATACAGTATTGACCATGTGGTCTGATTTGTTCTTATTTGCCTCCTCTGCTAGTCTGTTGAAGCACTGGGATCAGGCTACTGAGGATAATGGTGAGACTGACCACATGTAGCAGACGTTTACGTTCACCAGTTCACTCCGCCTCGCACAGAGCAGCTATACAAACACGCACATGTATGTACATTATGTGAGTCAGTGTCAGCACAGCACCAGAGGCTGTACAGATGTGTGGTTTTAACGCAGTAATCCAGACAATCCAGCAGGTATCCTGGTCAATGTGTGGTCCAGGGTTTAGGTGCTTCTTAGCCGTAGCCGCAGCTGTAGATTTCCTGTTGCTGGTTGCAGATAAATGCATTGAGACCTGTGACGTGGAGCTAAGTCTTTACGCTTTGTCAGATTCGTAAGTGCAGAACAGGCTTAGGGAGGTTAGCAATTACGCCCACTGACATCTCATCAGGGCTGGATCCATTAGAACACTGTACTTTGTGAGGTGTGTCTGTTTCTGAATCATGCATCAGTGTCCGGTGTTTATCCGCTTTTTGTGGAAAAAATCTATAGAAATTGATGAAATTTTGCACTTTAGGTACAATTGGTCTGGGAACGTTTTAAATTGACCTCTTAAATTACCTCTGTATCTGATAATGCCTGGGCATGAGCTAAATGTCATTCCCATCACACAGTCACACGATGGTATGTGTTAGAATGAAACACTGTTCTGTTTAATTAAAAAACAGTTCACAACCAATGACTGTGATATCATTTATTTAGTTTTATTCCTCAGAAGCATCCATCCAAAGTAGTGCTACAATATGAAGCTGCTGAGTAATGTTGACTGCTGTTAAAGGCGAACACATCGTCAGACTCATGTGTGTGTTGACTGTGTTTTCAGTGTGCAAATTCAAAGCCCATAAACGCTGTGCTGTCAGAGCCACTAACAACTGTAAATGGACAACCCTGGCTTCCATAGGGAAGGATATTATTGAGGATGAGGATGGGGTAAGTTTGTGTGTAAAGTTCATTCTGAATTGAAAAGGCATCCATGTGTTGTAAGGCATTGGGTTTTGCATGCTGTAGAGGTTATAAAGGTTATAAAGGCCCCTTTACAAATCTGTACAAATCTGTACAAATCAATTGACTTCACTTTACTCTGTTACTATGCCCTTTGGATTGGCTTGTTTTCTTTGGAGAGCTGGTAAAAATGATGTGCTGCCGGCTTTTCCTCAAGCAAAGAAAAAAGAAAATTCAGGGAAAATACTGAAACTTGTGTTGTTTGCCCATAAGAAAAGACCATAGTTAGAAATAGTTGCTATAGAGAAAGTGCTCCAAGAAGAAATGATAAAAGTAGACAGAGTAAGGTATTTCACATTTCTTCTTGTGTGTGTGTGTGTGTGTGTGTGTGTTTGTGTGTGCACAGATTGCTATGCCTCACCAGTGGTTGGAAGGCAACCTGCCTGTCAGTGCCAAGTGTGCCGTGTGTGATAAGACATGTGGCAGCGTACTGAGACTGCAGGACTGGCGCTGCCTCTGGTGCAAAGCTATGGTGAGACATCTGTCTTGTAAATGCTTGATTTGCTCCTGCTAAATTACATCTAAACAGGATTAAAGTGACACAAAAAAGCTTATCATTTCAGTCGTGTTCAGTCGTACAGCATTGAATGTGTCTCTGGAGTCATATCTCAGAATAACTGAACAGTTTTTTGTTCATTGTTTGCAGCATGTAAGCTTGTAACTGCAACTGTTGTTTAACATGCTGGCAACCACAGTTAGGGTATAACATTTGATAAATACATGACAGTTAAATGTCGCTGATCGATGAATCTTGACTGAGGGACGGTCTGGAATGCTGCAGTGCTGTTTTCCATCAGCCATGATCCATCATTTATCCGTCCAGTCTTTGCTGCTTATTCCAGCTCTGACTTTGGGAAGAGGGCTCATAAATGATTACAGCAGTGTGTGGATTTATGTAGTTTATGTCTTTTTATATTTGCAGTTGGATTCTCTGTTTAAAAGATTGCTATACAATAATTTAGTATTTATTATTTATGTTTTTGTTTTTTTTTGGAACAATGTGCATTCCCTAACATTGCTGCAAATGTGTCAGTGTTAGCCAAATGGCTGATTTTCCATTGTTGTCCATATTATACTGTTTCATAGTTTCATTAAAATAACTATGAAACAGTCATCTTAAAGGCAGACAACATGTCAAATCATTATCAGTAGTGTGTTTCTTTAAAAACGTCATACCAGTAGGGGATTTTATATCATTGTTGTTGTGCATCTGTATGAGAGACAAGATGATGAAGTCTTGAATCTTCCACAAATGGTTACGTTTTATTTTCTGTTGTTTGTGTAGGTGCACACAGCCTGTATGGACTTGTACCCCCGCAAGTGTCCTCTAGGTCAATGCAAAGTCTCCATCATTCCCCCAACTGCGCTCAACAGCATTGACTCAGATGGTAAGCACCACACACACACACACACACACACACACACACACACACACACACACACACACACACAGCCATCACAGTGACTCAGTCACAGGGTCAGGTGTTAGAGAGAGGGACAGAGTGCTGGTATGTGTGCCAGGAAATTGTGCATTTTTCGTGGCTAAAAATAGCCCTATCTGACAGGTCGACACACACCTTTCTGAGGACTAAAAATAGATCAGCATCGTGGGTGAGAAGAATTTTAATTGGATGCTTCACAACTCGCTGTGAAAACGCACACACATACTCATCATGCCACATTTCATGGAAGCATACAGACATCACTGAATAAGATGCAGATGGCTTCAAAGCACCGCGAGGATCGCTTCAGGCTCTCTCTTCAACATAGTGTGTTTTGGATATTTTGTTTTTTCTTTTGTTCATAGATGACGATGTGTTCAAGTCTGTCTCTATACGTGTGTGTGTTTGTGTGTGTGTGCTTGCCAGAGTGTACATTAAACCCATTTTAGATGGAGATCAGCACCTGTCAGACAGACTCAGATAAGCACGATGTGTGATTGGATTACAGCTGCTGAATCCGATGGCGGGGTCTTGTGCACACATACGCATATGCAGTGCACACAGCCCACTGTGTCTGTAAAAAGCTGGCATCAGCTAATTGGTCAATGGATAAAGAGAGGCAGAGAGAGGGAGGAAGGGGGATCCGGATGCTGGGAGGAGGATAAAACAAAAAGAAAATGAAGAAGGGCAAAGAGAAGATATATCCTTTGACTTCATCCCTCTCTCTCTCTCTCTCTCTCTCTCTGTCCTTCACTCTCTGCATCTCTTCACGTTCCAGGAGATTGGTTGTAATTGGCTGGAGGGTAGACTGTAACACGTGCTGGTGCGTTGTGACTCCCCCGCCTCTCCCTTCCTCCCTCCTTCCCGTCCACTCACCCTCCCTCAATCCATCCTTTACTGACAGCATCACAGAGAGAGAGAGAAATGCAGAAAGAATCAAAGAAGGTAGACAGAGACATTGAAGAGTAGAAGGAAAAAGTGAAGGAGGACGCAAGAGAGAAAAGAAAAGGAGGGCCAGGAGTCGATAGAAGTGCCACACACACACACACGCACACACACACACACACACACACACACACACACGCTATGGTGGAATCCCTAATATGCACAAAGCTGGGGGTGTACAGATTATGTTGTAAGCACAGAAACCTCTTGCATTACCTCCCACAGATTAGTATATGTGTGAGTGTGTGTGTGTCTGTGTCTGTCCGTGTTCGTGTGTGTGTGTGCTCATACCAGCAAAACAGCAAAACACGTGTTTTTAGCATGTGCTATGCTGCCATATATTATTCAACCCTCCTGCACGCAGAGACTTTGATGAGGTTGTTTAATGATGACAGAGTCATCTCACACAAGCCGCTGCATCCAGTGCTGCTGCTCCAGTTCAAGCTGCACCCTGGTTATTGGTTAAAGAGCGTTCAAAGGAAAAATTCAAGTCAGTCGAGTCTCAGCTTTATCGATATAGCCCAATAGCACGAATCACAAAATTTCCTGAAGTTGCTTTAAAATCCATACAGTGTACCGCACCCTCTGTCCTAAGACCCTTGATTGCAGTACCATGCAGACATGCGACAGACCAGCATAGTAAAATGACATTGTGGAGGTGGTTTTATTTTTTTTCATCGCTATATCCAATGATGAGAGTTCTGATGCCAATACAGCAAATGGAGTATGAAATTTAGTGTGCAGTGCTCAGAGCATTCAACAGATTTTCACTTTCTCCCTTTCTGTTGCCGTTTCCCCTCAGGTTTCTGGAAGGCCACCTGCCCCCCGTCATGTGCCAGTCCCCTCCTGGTCTTTGTCAACTCCAAAAGTGGTGACAACCAGGGAGTGAAATTTCTGCGGCGCTTCAAGCAGCTCCTCAACCCGGCTCAAGTCTTCGACCTGGTCAATGGTGGGCCTCACCTCGGGTAAATAAACTGACACAGCCCCCAAACACAGAAATCATCCATGTATATATGCATGTACTGCATTCCAAAGCATAGTTCCATAGTTGAAATCTGATCCTATGCAATAAGTGAATACTCTACGAGTGTGTGTGTGTGTGTGTGTGTGTGTGTGTGTGTTTTTGTCAGTCTCCGCTTGTTTCAAAAGTTTGACAACTTCCGGATTCTGGTGTGTGGAGGCGATGGGAGCGTGGGCTGGGTCCTGTCAGAGATCGACAAACTCAATCTGCACAAACAGGTACTGTGATAAAACAGCATTATGGAGACACTGTAATGTCAACAAACACAGCATGAGCAGAGCTTTGAATGTCACTAGTAGGATGGTCATTTATTTCTCCTCCTAATTCAAAATGAATTATAATTACCTGCTGTCATAACAACAACAACAACAACTACAATAATAATAAACTCCATTTGTATAATATCTTTCGTAAGATTTGCAACTCAGAGTCCTTTAAAAAAAATACACATGTTGATAATTGTGTACATTTAAATCCAGAAATTGTTGAGGTAGATGAAAAAAATGATGTGTCCTTGTTCAAGGTGGCAGCTGAGCTTTTTGCTCCTGGCCAGCTTACATATAGACATGCACTCATTGTATACACACACAGACATGTGTGTGCACACACACAGAGCTCGTTGTGATTCCAGCAGGCATGTATTCCCTCATGCCAAATAAACCCTCTGCATGTGTTTCAGTGCCAGCTTGGGGTGTTGCCCTTGGGCACGGGCAACGATCTGGCACGCGTGCTGGGCTGGGGCCCGTCATGTGATGATGACACCCAGCTGCCCCAGATCCTGGAGAAGTTGGAGAGAGCCAGCACCAAGATGCTAGACCGCTGGAGCATCATGACCTATGAGATTAAGATCCCACCCAAACACAGCTGCCCCACCACGCCTGAGGGAGCTGACGACTGCCAGGTACTCACAGGAGCTGACAGATATTCACACGCATCAGTAGACACAATCAAACCCAGCAGGGCTTCCAGACAGACAGACATGAGTAGGAGGTAGTTGGATGCGGAACATGCTGAAAATAGTGCCTGACATTTTCAGTTCAACTTAAACTTAGCTTCGATTCAAAACTGAACATATGACCCATGAGTCCAGTGTTTAGTCTACGATAGTAGATACTGCTGTATTCTAACAGTTTGCAATTTTTGAAGTACCAGTGAGAGAAATCTGCTTTAAACTCTAGTGCTTGCTGCAAGCTATAGTGTTCGTGTATTGTTTTCTGAACACTAAGAAACTCTTGTTTTCTGTGCCAGTTTCACATTTCAGCCTATGAAGACTCAGTAGCTGCTCACCTGACAAAGATCCTCAACTCTGAGCAGCACTCTGTGGTCATCTCCTCTGCCAAGTAAGTGTTCTCACACAGTAGCATGACCCCAAACAAGCCAACCAGGATTGCCTGCAAATAACCAACTACAACAATTCATAGATTTCAAAAATCCTTTTTTTAACTGACATTGTACGATCACATTATTCTTTTCATGGCATTTTGTTTAAAGCAGAGGTCTAAGTTGTCATGGAAACAATAAATAATAATACTTTATATATTATACCAGGAAACGCTGAAGTTTTCCTCCTGTTTATTAGGATCCTGTGTGAAACAGTGAAGGATTTTGTTGCCAAAGTGGGGAAAGCTTATGAAAAAAGTACAGAGAATGCTGAGGAGTGCGACACGATGTCTCTCAAAGTAAGCCTCAAATCAATGCAGTTAACATCCATCTTCCGCCTGTGCTGAAGGGCCACTCCCTGTATATTCAATTTCTGCTAATTTGCCATCCTCTGAATGGTGCCACAGCACACTCGAGCCTTTGTTTGTGTCTCCTCTCCTCTGTGCCCACCAGTGTGCCGTCCTGAATGAGAAACTGGACTCCCTCCTCCAGACCCTCAACACAGAGTGCCAGGCGATACCTTCACTTCCCCACTCCACTCCTCCTATTGTAGAGGAGGAGCAGGAGGAGGAAGAGGAAGAGGAGGAGGCCAGCGAGGAGAGCCTGACAGAGCTGAAGGAGAAGCTGGAAGAGGAAGAGACGGAGAAGGGACAGCAGCTGTTCAAAAGCAGGGAGCAGCTGATGCTGAGGGCCAACAGTGTGAAGAAAGCCGTGCGACAGATCATAGAACAGGCTGAGAGAGGTAACGCATAGAGTTATCATGGAAGGAAGTTCAGCCAACGTTTGGTGAAGGAAATGAATGAAATCTTCTTTGGAAACTGCATTGGGAATGAAGATTTCATTTATCACAACATCACTCTTTATGAAGTGTAACGCACAGAAAGAGAAACTTGTACAAGCATGTGCTGTACATACACTGTGCCATGTAACGCATACTGTCTTCTGTCTCCTGTGTTTCCTGTTTTCAGTGGTTGATGAGCAGAACGCCCATACAGAGGAGACCGAGCTGCCATCTCCTCTGGAGTTCAGAAAGTACAGTGAGGAGGAGAACAGAGACAGTGAAAAGGATGAGGATACCAAGGAACTGGAAGCAGTGCCATGTAAGAGCACCGCTGCTTCTGCTACTGCTGCTTTGGCTCTGGTTCAGATCTCTGACCTGTCTGGCCTGGACTCATTCTAAGTCTGTCATCTGTGACCTGCTCACAAACCTTTTACCTGCTTGGCCCTGATGCATTTCCATCCTGGGCCATTTCCAGGACACTTAACCTGTCCAGCCCTGCCTGTTTGATTTCCAAGTCTTCCACTTTGCCAGCTGGCATTGTTCTCTGAAAAGTCATTTTTAATTGGTGGCTGAGGCCTGCTTTGAAAAGATAACTGAGTAGAATGTAGTTATGCTGGCCTCACCTAGTGGATGGGTTTAAACACATTCCCTCCTTTTTCTCTGCTGAGAGAGGAAACATTGCTCCAGTATTCCCATCATTGAGGCGAACTTGAGGATTGACAAAATATAAAAGCCAATAATATTCTCCTCTCAATGGAAAGAAGAATAAAAGAGTAATGGTATTGTTTAAATGGTATGAAAGAAGACTACTACCTCTACTTTGTAAACAGAGAAGTAAACAGAGATAGATCACACAGGGTTTAAATGTTGCCACCTTGTGGATATTGCACTCCCTGCACCAGAGAACCAGACACATAGCTAATGGAAAAAAGTGCTGCTGACGCAAATCATGTTTCCTGTCATAAATAAACTCAAGGATTAGTGGTGAAAGTGCCTGGAGAAAGCATGCTCTCCTGTAATATGCCTCCTCTTGCACCAGGCTATGCTGTTTATCTCTCCATCTTCAGTCTCCACAACAGTCAACTTCTTTAATAGTAAATTATGGAACCTGTTGAATCTGTGGTGGCAGGGCAGCTATAAAGCCTGTGTGTGCCTGTGTATATGTGTCTGAATGTGTGAAACGTTTTATGTGGACACACATGCACGTTACTGTGTGTAAATGTCTAAGTGTGCCTCTGTGAGTGTGTGTGCACAGGCCTCAGGATGTGTTATTGTCTTAGGGGCAGAAGTTCTTCCTGTTTATCATGGGCCTGCTTCCTTCCTTCCACACGTTTTCCAGCCGTTGGAAGACTAGGAGGTATCAGTCAAACCCTCTGCTTTGTATCCTCTCCTTGTTTCCTCTTACTGCCTCCTACCTCCTTCCTGACCTGGACGCAAATGCATGGCTGCTGAAAGCTAAAAATAAGAGGGTAAACATGAAGCTATACTTTCTCAGCTGTGCCGCACTACCTAACTGAGCATGAGAATTCTAAATGAGAACCCATCAACAGTCAGCCAGAATATATATAAAATCCTCATGATTTTGTACATTCACAGCAACAACAATACAATTTACCCACCAGATCCTTCAGAATAAACTGCACAACTATATGTGAAAATGCTCCTGTTACCCTCCCCTTTATCCTTAAGAATTGTAGTGGTTTCAGACCATTGGAGGTTGTAAACAGTGTACCTGTTTTAGTTTTAAAAATGTCATAATAGTGGAACGCACCTGTATATCAAACCTCAAGGTAATTTCTTAGAATGACATTACTTAACACCTATAACAATTCCCTGCTTTTATTCTGACAACCTGCTGTTCAGTGTCATATTAAATCAGCAGTGTTGATCTGTGTGTAAATGAGAATTTGTGTCAAAAAATCTGAACATGTTCCAGCATCAACCAACCACTGAGGATCATTGTCACTTGACATTTGTTCATTTTCCTGTGTGTATGCAGCCCAGCCCATTCAAAACAGCTGCAGTGAGTTTTGTTATGCCCCCTGGTGGGATGAGAGGGTGGTGTCACGTTAAAAAGTCACGCCGTTGTGTTTTCTCTGTTGTATGTGACCTAACAAACCAGGAATATCAACCTAAAACCATTTGAGCAGAGGGAAAGCGTGACGGTATGTTTTTTGCTTTCTGTGTGTCCAGCTGCTAAGAGTCCCTGTTCTCCAACGGAGAGGAGGGTGAGCCGCAGCACCCAGTCCTGTGGTTCCTTCACCATCACCCCCTTCACCACCAGCAAGGAGAACCTCCCTGTACTCAACACACGCATCATCTGCCCTGGTAAACACAAACACACATGCACACACACACACACACACAAACACACACACACACACACACACACACACACACACACAACTAGACATTATATTTCAAAGCATGCATACAAGTAATTTTCCTTCACCTGACCTTCACAAAACACACAAGGAGAGGATCACTCAGACATTTCAAATCATGTGACAGATGTGTGTGTGTGTGTGTGTGTGTGTGTATGTGTGTGTGTGTGTGTGTGTGCAGGCTTGCGGGCAGGTCTAGCTGCCTCCATCGCTGGCAGCTCCATCATTAGCAAGATGCTGCTGGCAAACATCGACCCCTTTGGGGCCACACCCTTCATCGACCCCGACCTTGATTCACTGTAAGAGCCACTTCTCTTCGCGTCCATGTACAAAACCTATGTCCACATCTGTCTCTCTCTCCATTTGTGCCTAATTTATGATGATTTATGTGTGAGTTTGAGCTGACTGGCTGTGTGTCTGTTTCTGTGGCTTTTTTTCCACCCAGAGAGGGCTACATGGAGAAGTGTGTGATGAACAACTACTTTGGCATCGGCCTGGATGCCAAGATCTCCCTGGAGTTCAACAACAAACGAGAGGAGCACCCAGAGAAATGCAGGTTAGACACATTTCCTGTACATCCAGGCATCTCTCAGCCACCGAACAATCGAGCAATCAGATATCAAGGATTTTTTTTTTTTAGTCAGTGAAATCTGCTATAATAGATAGATACTAGATAACAACATTTTAATGTCCTTCCAGTTCATTTCACAAGTCTGTCTCTTTTCACAATGCAATCAATCACACCCTCTGCTCGGCCTGCACAGGAGTCGTACCAAGAACATGATGTGGTATGGTGTTCTGGGCACAAAGGAGCTTCTGCAGAGAACCTACAAGAACCTGGAGCAGAAAGTCCAGCTAGAGGTGGGAAAGGGAAGAACAGCAGAGAAGACATGCTTTTACTTAAAAATGTCTGAAAAATGATTGTAAATAATAGAGTGGACTTGCTGAAACATGTCCCTGTCCCCTTCACTTACTGGTCCAGCTGAGCTCTGTTTGCTTATTGTCTTTCCCAGTGTGACGGCCAGTACATCCCCCTGCCCAGCCTTCAGGGGATCGCAGTGTTAAACATTCCTAGCTACGCGGGCGGGACCAACTTCTGGGGTGGCACCAAGGAGGATGATGTGAGTACATTTACAGTCCAATAATGTTCACACTGAACTCTAACGTTCCACCCTGCTGGAAGTGCCCTTGGTAGGTGACTCAGATCAAAGGGTGCTTTCTTCCTCAAGCTAGTGTCAGAAATTGACTAGATTCCTGTGTCAAGGCTTCACCTCGCTTTTTCTGTCTCTCAGTCTTTCTCTCTCATTTTCTGTGACGTGAACTATGGAAAGATCCTGGTGTAACATGGCCCTGGTAGCCTGGAGGTGCTGGGGGAGGGATGGGCAGAGAGATATTTGTGCTTGTTTGTTTAAGGCTTGGAGCACAAGGGCTGCTGAGGGATTAGAGTTAGTTTGCACACGCATGCACACACACATGCACACACACACCCTTAGTGAGCCCCTGCAGAGGTTACCCTTGGACACACACATACAGTATGTGCATTTGGTGTTATGTAACTTTTGCTGGAGAGGAGGAAACTGCAACAGGGAGAGGACATTTAGTTAGACTTAGTCATCACACACGCATGCACACACACACGCGCGTATTACAATTTTTCTCTTTGTCATAATATATCTGATTGGTGGTGTAATCATACACATTGACACACTGCAGCTGATGTGTAGTTTCACTCTAAAACAGAGAGTTTATTTGATCTCCCCTCTGTCACTGATCACACGTTACCAGCTCGACGTCAGCGCTCAACACAGCACAGAACTTTTTGCTGAACGTGTTTTGGTTTCCATCTAGTGGCTGAGGCTCCACATGACAGCACAACTGATCAAGTTCTTTGATAATTTCATCTCAGCATACTGTTACCTATCCAGAAGTCCTCTTTTTTCCTTTTCTCTAACTGAACCTCTCTCTGTGTACGTGTGTGGATGCAGACTCCAAATTACTGTGACCTTTTCAGCAGCAGTTTGCTGGCAGAGATCAATTACAGACTTGTCGAGAGCCTCCTCTCACAGAAACAATTAATTCTTGATTGAGGCCTCAGCTAAACTGAGCTGACAGGACAAAATGTCTCCTTTAAGGCAGGTTTTTACTAGAAGATGTATTAGTTCACTAATCCTTCCTGTCACATTAAAAGATGAGGCTGGTCATACTCTGTATTCTTCTTCTTGTCAACAGATGTCATGAATAGACCAAAACCAACAGTTGCATACTCAAAAAATTTGAGAAAAGGATCTTTTCATGAAGTTTGCTGACAAACTGAAAAGCACAGAGTAACACCAGCTGAAGCTTAAAGATTTAAACGATTACTTACACAATCAGCAGTTACAACATGGTGTCACACACACCGCTCCTGAGTGTCATTATTGTGCTGTGCAGATCTTCTGTGCCCCGTCATTTGATGACAAGATCCTGGAAGTTGTTGCTGTGTTTGGGAGCATGCAGATGGCTGTGTCCAGAGTCATTAAACTGCAGCACCACCGCATAGCACAGGTGAGAACACACACTAAAAACAATATGAAAATAAAAGACTTATGCATAAAAGAATATGTAGATCTAATCTAAGCCTCCCTGTCCCAATCAGTGTCGAACAGTAAAGATTACTATCCTGGGCGATGAGGGGGTTCCAATTCAGGTGGACGGTGAGGCCTGGATCCAACCGCCTGGAGTCATCAAGATCCAGCACAAGAACAGAGCTCAGATGCTCACCAGAGACCGGGTGAGGAAGAGAGAGTGGGGCTCAGTGAAGAGCAGTAGGTGTCTGGAAAGCTTGGAGAATAAAATGAAGCTGAGTAAGGGTCCTGGGTTTTGTGTGAGTGTGAGTCATGCTGATAGATGGACAAAGCTTCACCAGAATGGCTTTACATGATGTGGACTTGTTCTTTGATTTTCCCTGCAGGCGTTTGAGAACACGTTGAAGTCATGGGAGGACAAACTGAAGTACGATAAGCCTCCTTTGCGGCCTCACCTCTACCCGCAGCAGTCTGTGGATCTGGCTACAGAGGAGGAGGCCGCCCTGGTGCAGATGTGCTCCAGAGCTGCAGAGGAGCTCATTACAAGGTAAACATGTACCGCCATCAATATCAGGTCTCACATCCACCGACTTTACAGATAATAATTTTGTTTTTCTGGCATGAATCATACTCACCGTCATGTGCTCTGTCTAATCACAGGATATGTGAGGCTGCAAAGACCAATGGGCTTTTAGAGCAGGAGCTGGCTCATGCTGTTAATGCCGCGTCTCACGCCATCAACAAAACACACCCCAAGTTCCCAGAGGTTAGCTATCAGTGAATGTCACACAACATACAGTGGTTTCCATTGAGCATTGAGATGCTGCTGTGTGATTTTTTTAGCTGCATGATGCAGAATCTAAGACTAGTTTAAACCTGTGTTTTCTGCACAGCTCTCTGATTGCTGTCCACAGAAGCTGCAGTTTTAGTTAAAACTCACTTGTTGAACCTTGTAAATGGAAATTATTAACCTGCCTCTAGAGGTCACTGGATTGAAGGTTTAAGTTAAATTTGTTGCGCAAATGGTTATCTAAAGTTGAGTGTCATAGAGAGTAGTTAAACTGTTAAAGGCATTCTGCTGCGTGTGATAATATTATTCTTTAAATATTTCAGAACATTAATATATGTCTGTACGTGTGGTGTTACAGACTAATCCTTTAAAACATGTCACATTTCCCTCACTTTTTAAAGCTGGAGAGAGTCGTTGATAGTCTTTGATAAGTCTTTGATAAGATATGATTCTATTCTGTGATTTAGCAATTTGTGAAAAACACAAGACCAATATTTAAAGCATAGCAACAACAGCTATTACTGTATGTGGCATTCTGTGGCACATTTGAATTACCTGTACTGCTTTTTAAAACAAGCTAACACCGTCACTTTGAACTTGATTGCTTTAATATGTTTCTGCATACTAAAGCCCTAAAAGGACCAATTTGACTGGACCTGTTGTGCTTCCAGAATGATTACATGGAGGCTGATTTCACTGTGATTGTCATCCATACTGTGTGATGTGTGGGATTCTGCTTGATAACTGTTGTCCCCTTTCCAGAGTCTCACCAGAAACACAGCTATAGAGGTGGCCAGCACTGTCAAGGCTCTGTACAATGAGACCGAGTCTCTTCTGTTGGGCCGAGTCTCTCTTGTGAGTTACTTTGCTTGTATTAAGTCATATATTTTACTATTTAATGTTTCAACCATACTATAGTGGTAAAGGACAATTCTACTTTAGTTCAACTTGGGGTGCTATTAGTTCTCCTTCCTGTGTGCTCCTGTAGTTGATCTCAGCTTGTGTTTTCCTCCTTGCAGCAACTGGACCCACCAGAGGAGGAGCAGCTGTCCAATGCTCTGCAGAGTGTGGAGATGGAACTGGGCAAACTAGGAGAGATCCCCTGGCTCTACCATATACTGCAGCCCAATGATGAGGAGGTAAGCAGCCTCAGCAAACACACACACCAATGAACATGTGCACATACATTATGTTTAATGTTCGTACAAAGTAGTTAACATTATCACCATTCTGTACTCCTGCTCCTCATAACTAAGAGCTGTCTGCACACATATTCTTTCTGGCTTTAGTGTGACATGGCTCCAGGTAACGGGAGAGCTGAGTAGCTAAATGAAATGCTATAGGTTGACTGTGCTTATGTACCAGGACCACTCTCTGGGTTACGACAAGAGGAACAGTCGCAGCAGCATGTTTCGCATAGTGCCCAAGTTCAAGAAGGAGAAGGCCGCCAAGAAGACGAGCCCTCAGTCAGGTAGAGTTGTGTCCACTTTTCCCGCAGAAGTCAACAGACTGGACAGGCAGACTGCTCTAATCTGCTCAGGCAGAGGAATCATTCAGAGTCTCTCCCAGCTGCCATGAGCCTTTAACAGAACATTATTTGCACTGTCTGGTCTGGCCGCCCCAAACTTAATGATGATTGCTGCTGCCTTTGATTTCAAAGGATAGTAGCAGAAATGTGCTGAATGGCAAACTGAAAGCTAAATATTACTGTAGCTCGTATTGTGTGGTGTCACATGGTTTTGTTTCCCATAGCTTAGCAGCTGCAGAAATAATTTCACACTCGTGATCAAATACACATCACACACTCACATTATTAAATAATTCCACTAGCGGCAACCAGAACAATTAGCTTATGCTTTATCATGCTTTGTTTGTCATTTATACTGAATAACTGACCACTGTGCTTAAAATGTACATACTTAACGATGACAGTGCACATTCACGCACACACAACAGGGCACAGAACATGCCCCTCACTGCCATCGTATTACAATCCGTGCATAAAGGTATTACTGCAGTGTAATTGTCTGGAACACAAAGAATGTGTGTGTGTTTGAGGTCTTACATCCCACAGTGTGACCCTAACCATCAACTCGCACACCTTCCCCTCCTTCATGCTCTCATCCAGCTATCAACATGGCTTCAGAGGGTGCAAAGGCAGGAGAAGAACAAGGCTGCACCAAGGGAAAGCCTGCAGGGATCAAATACAAACGAGCCATAAAACCAGTTTTTGTTGCATATTGAACATTAAAGAATCAAGTTAAAGTGCCACATGTCCAAACAGTAAACCTTAACGGGATGTTGTTGCTTGCTGAGTGGGTCTATGTTTTTATACATAATAGGAATAATAAGTATAGGTTCAAGAAGCAGGTCAGGTTTAAGAGTCCAAGCCCTTCCTCTCATTGTGGGCTGGTTTCTGATTAGTTGGGCTGTATTTCCTGCTCAGGCTTCTGCCTCCCTTTACCTCCTACTTTTTCTGTGTTTTTTGGTATTGGTCGATGGTATGCATGCCCCTGGCCTTCTCGGAAAGGCATTGGCCACTGCCTTGTTCTGACCAACCTTTGGCCTTTGTCAAACCTCCCTCTCCTCCGCCAGCTGCCGCCACTGCTCTCCCTTCCTCTCTGATGCTCTCCCTCCATTTACTCTCCTTCTTTCCTTCCAACGATTTACCACAATTTGTGCCCTTTCTTGAGTTATATATGTGCTGTGAGGTGGTAAGAGAAAGAATGTGAATGGTGGTGAGTGAGGTGTGAGAGTGACAGTTGGTGTGTGGCAGTGTGTGTGTGTGTGTGTGCATACCTGTGAGGCGCCCTGAGCCTCTCTCTGCTCTGCTCTGTGTGTGTGTGTATGTGTGTGTAGTGGAGAGATGGGGCACAGAGGATGTGGGCATCTGGCTGGAACAGCTGAGTCTGGGAGAGTACAGAGACACCTTCATCCGACACGACATCCGAGGCTCGGAGCTACTGCACCTGGAGAGGAGGGACCTGAAGGTACACACACACACCTGTTACCACACCTCAATCCCTCAGTGAATCTGTGTGAACCCTGCCGTCCAACCCACAATCAACTCTTTCTCTCTGTGTCCTCTTGGTCTAATGTATTTCTTATGCTCTGTAACCTGAGAGCTGTCTCCCTGTTTTGCCACCTCTTGTGCTGCGCTGCATTGCTCTGCTTGGCTTCTACTGTCTGATTGTTGCTTGGTGAAAGAAACTCGCTGTAACGTACTAACACTGTGTATCTGCTGAAGAGGGGAAGCCTACAGGGCAGGGAGGGCTGGGAGTGGATAGACCAAACTGAGTCTGGCTGAATGTAGAGAGCCAAAAACACCGTCAGGCAGTGAGTTTAGTTGAGATTTTTAAATTGGCTCCTCTCAGATTGTGTGAATCTATTAAAAAAAGATACAGTCCTGTGGAGTTTACAAGAAACTGAAATTAGTTGGCATCAGGTGTCTACACAAATACACTATGCACAGATCACACATGTTCACTTGAATTTTTTCTGATTCTTGGGACATTTGACTGATGCCCTCCTGTTTGAAGTGTAGGTAGATTGCACCATTGTCAAAAAGTGTGACCTACAAACACTCATCATGTTGGACTTCAGTTTCATTCTCTCTTTAAACATCTGTGAGGAAGTCCAGATATCCTCTTTCATGCAAATACAAGAATTTCACTAATGATGTCATCATGACATACTCATGTGAATCTTCATCTTATCAGAGAACAAATTGCATTTAGACAGCACATACCAAGAAAGCATTCAGCTGTCAGGCAAACCCCCTTCAAGATTTAAATTACATTGCCAGTGTGAAAGCACCCTTAAAGGATCCCAAACCAATAAATGCCAGTTTTGTAGTTAGTAGAAGTGCTAAAAAAAAACAAACAAAAAAAACAATTTATCAATGAAAAAGTAACAATTGCTATGACATGAGAGCCTGACTGAGACTGGATACAAAATGACCAGCGCTCTCTGGTGGACAAACAATGTCACTGCAAAACTGTTTCTAAATTACCTAAACT
Source organism: Chaetodon trifasciatus (assembly GCA_037975065.1). Taxonomy (NCBI): domain Eukaryota; kingdom Metazoa; phylum Chordata; class Actinopteri; order Chaetodontiformes; family Chaetodontidae; genus Chaetodon; species Chaetodon trifasciatus. The sequence continues at coordinate 2,454,512 of JBBMOE010000041.1, forward strand.
CAAATGTATCTTTGGATTTCCTCAACTGCAATCTCTTGGTTTAAGAAGTATTTTCTGTGCACAGCAGCAGCATGCCAGTGCATAATGACAACATCAGCCCTCAATCAACACAGACTTTTTCTTTACTTTTTCTATATCTGTGCCCCTCATTTCATCATCTTATAATTTATTGGTCAGTCATCTCATTGGTCCAATTTACTGTGTTGTTTTCTTGTTTTATTATAATGGATAAAGCACTCCTGAAAATAGACAATTAATCAATTAGTCAGCTTAATCAGCTCAAAATTTCATCAAATCGTTTTTAAGCAAAGATTCACTGGTTCCATCTTCTCTAATGTGAGCATTTTCTTTGTCTTCTATGAATGCAAATTGAATATGTTTGGATTTTGTGCTGTTCGTCATTCAAAACAAGGAATCTGAATAATCTCTGGAAAATTGTGGTGGCCGTTGTTTGTTATTTTTGTACAGTTTGTAGAGTAAACAATGAATCAATGAATTGAGGAAATAATCAACAGATGAATCACTAATGACATCACCTTAAATTGCCCTGGATAATATAAAGCAAAGTGGTAACTGACACTTCTGGAGTATTGAACAGACTGTCAAAGATTTTCTAACTAAATGAATGAAGAATGAAGAATTCATCAGCACAGTGAACTATACTGAGATTACCAGCAGGATAGAGTGTGTGTCTTTGGCAGTCCAGTGGAGGACTGAGACTTGCCAAACTTGACCCTGGTATGCACAGCCTGCTGCTTGGAGCAGGTCACTGGTGCAGTGTGCACAGCACAGCACAGAGCACAAGTGTTCTGTGGTATTTCACTGTTGGAGGCACACCACATAAACCTCTCAAAATCCCTCAGTGTGTTCATTTTTCACTTGTTTGATTCACTTTATTGGTGTATTTTTTAGTCAGCTGACCATAAACAAAATCCTGCTTCATTCTGTGTGCAGCACTTATGCCTTTGAGGCAAAATATAGAACAGTATGTGATTCATACAGCATCCTCCCCTTTCAGCCAATAGGTCTTTTTCACAGCAGACATTTTGATTTATCATAGTAGGAGAAGCACTGGTGTTCCTAGTAACACTACATTAACAATGTCTGAAGTGTCCCAGTCTGCCATGACAGCACAACAATGAGCCAGAACGCACAATATCAGCATGCTAAAACCAAAGCAGATACATGAAATTCTGGCCATCATTCATTTTATTATTTACACCTGAGCTTTTCCCACTGTGACACATGAAAATATCCTCCATAAAAAAGGCTCTGTAGGTCGCCTTACAGTGATCTGAGGTCGGCAGGTATGCACTTTATCTCTTTTTGCTTTTGTTATGGTATTGCCAAGTCATGATTATGCACATCAGATCTACCAGCATGGATTAAATCTTATGCAATTGACAATTGAATGTTGCAAAATACTTAACTTCTCACCCTTCAAGTCACTGTCGCTCTGTTAAGCACAGTAAGTTCTCGTTGATATCTTTATTCAAAAGCAGTGGGTTACCGTGGAAACAACTGCACGTGTCATCTTTTCTTTCACAAGTCTGCCAAAAGTAGTGCTTGGAGCATCACATTTTAATTACAGGCCATAAAAACCAAAATTACAGAAAATTTGGTTACTTCGGATGAGAGATTTCTGTATTTCCATTTTTCTGCTAACTAGATTGAGGTGGGCTGGGTTCAGTTTGAAAAATGTGACGTCATGTACTTCCATGCACCACAGTTGAGTAACATTTGAGTCAAAATAAGATAACAGCTGAGGAGTTGTCAGTATATGTCACATTTTTGAGTGTAAAGTCCTAATAAATACTTTAAAGCAGCTATTTCTATATTAACAATGAATCACATGACTTCATATGTCAGAAAGTTGCTGTTTGTCAAGTCGAAGTCACTCGCAGTGAAGAAGCGACAGAGAATTATCACCTGACTGCAATTTCCCTAAACTCTACAGAGCATAATATGCATAATATAGTATATTATACTGTACCATGCTTTACAGTAGCTCATTGTTTTGGTTATGTGTCCCACTTTAGTGTAATATTCTCTTCAGATATGGTGATTTAAACCAAAAAGCTCTGATGAACCCACTGTACCTCTACCTGCCCAGCACTACAAAGCAGACAGACGCAGGTAGAGACAAGCTTGTGAACATAATGAAGCATTTATCAGAGAGAGAGACAGATATTTCTGTCAGGAGTCGGTGATGACCAAAATGAGAGGGCAGATTGTTTTGATATTTGTTATGTGAAAACACAAAATGAATGCTAACGTTTGTGTCTCTCTTGGTTTCTAATTTAAAGAGCAACTGCACGTGGAAATGCACTACACTAAGAGGCCAAAGCTATGCTAGTGGCTTTGTGAGGCTATACATTGGAGCAGCGGTACACAACAGTGGCCTAAATGCTAACGTCAGCATGCTAACATGCTCACAATGACAATGCAAAAACATTGATATTAAGCATGTTTACTATGTTCATCATCTTACTGTAATGTGCAATAATGCTAACCTTTGCTAATTAGCACTAAGCACAGTGTTAAGATCAGGTTAATTGGGATGTCATTAGTTATGCAGATATTGGGTCACAAACCAAATATCTGCCAGTAGTCAAGGATCACCAAAATTAGGATTCATCCTCTGGGCAAAATGGATACCTGTTCAAAGTTTCATGGCAGTCCATCCAATAGTCTAAATCTGGACTAAAGCCGTCACCCATTAACCCCCTATTTCATGATGTAACAAACCTTTTTTATTCCTCCAGTTTGTGATTAGTTTACGATTCAGATGCGCTGCATTGACACTGGCAGTGAAACACTGAGCTCCCACCATTCGATTTTTCTCCCCCTCTTCAATTGTACAATCCATGTCTGACACGTTAAATCACAGTAGACATCACCCAGAAGGCCAGTGTTTGGTTATAATGTTTGACTTGCGATAGACCTTTCTTTTTTGAATGTGTTGGTCTTCTTGTTTGTCTCCAGGATCTGGGGATATCGAAAGTGGGTCATATGAAGAGAATTCTCCAGGGAACTAAGGACCTGGCCAAAGTCTCCATGGTTGACCTCTAGCCCAGAAGACACTACCCGAGAGCGGAAACAAACATTCCCCTTAAATCAGTGGAACAGTTTGGGAGTACCGTGGGCAGTGAAGGAGAAGATAGGTATTCAAGCAGAGCTGGATGTGATCCCTCTGCTTAGAAAGCCTTTGTGATGTTGTTATCAAGATACATTTGAGTGTTTGTTAATGCTTTGGTGCCAAAATGACAAAGTCAACAAAGCTGATGGAAGTGCAAAAGGAAGTCACGGATCTTCACAATAAAAGCCATTTCTAAGTTAATATCCATCATAACACACTATCAGGTATGCAACTAACATACTGTTGACAGTTGACTTGTTTTGAGTTAACAATCTAGTAGCAAAACCAGGACTTCCATCAGTGTGAGATTAAGTTTCAGTTCGGTGATGTTTGCTGGATCTCTCCCTCACGTTGCAGAGCTGCAGATGCATTAAAGCAGCCGTGGAGTTTAAGTAGCACTGCTGTTCAGAGGAGACCAAGAAGATAAACTTGTAACATCACAGTCTAGGTGGTTATCCTGAAGTTGTGGTGTCTGAAAACAACGGGATGCTGTCGCATGCTATGCTTGCTCAACTTTAGATACGTTTAATTGCATGATTAGTGTCTTGATTTGGTGTGTGTGGGTGTGTGTGCGTGTGTGTGTGTGCAAAATAACACTTGAACAAGTTTTACATGACTTAAGTATTACGAAGCCATTTGTAACTACTGAAAGCATCCTTTTTGGTCTGAATCAAACTTTTTTTCAAGCTTTAATTTATTTTGTTTGCATGATAATGATGTGTCAAAGATTTGTGTCAAGTGCCATATTTTCAGTCATTTAAAAATGTAAAATGTGCTTTATTAGTAGACATCATAGGACGTTTTTAAAAAGCTGTTGATTAGGTATGAATATATGGAATTAATATCTGTAAGTTGACACATTCTCTGTGGATGTGAAAATCAGTACCAAAGTGAATGTCTAAGAAAACATGATCCTCTGTTCAATTGCACCTCTTAATTTCATAGGTCAGTAGGTCTTAGGTCTTAAATGCATTTAAGGTGGGAAAAAGGATTAGTATTAGTCAAGAGGAAAGTAAAATTGTTGGTTGTAAGCCAATCACATATACTGTTGTAGGGTTGTTGAGTTTTTTAAGGAATACTTAAAAAGCACTTTTTACTTCTTGCTATATGCAAGTGCAAATTCTCATATCATTACATGGACTGAGCAGTTCACCTCAACTTTTGAACTTTTGGCAGTTTATCGCAGTATTTAACACTAATGAGAATAGGAGTTAGATATCAGTTTTGAATATGTAATAGTGCAGGTGATTTGCTGTCTGCATAGCATTGCATTGCATAGCAAGTGCAACTTTTTTCTTCAAATTACAAGAGATGTTGATAGAACACTACTTTTAATTGTTAGTTTCTTTTAAGACTGCTGGCATTACGGGGTATATTTGATGTGTGATGCTAAGTTTGTATGTGTGTGTGTGTGTGTGTGTGTGTGTGTGTGTGTGTAAGTATATATATATATATATATATATATATATATATA
>JBBMOE010000041.1:2459490-2502025 GCA_037975065.1 Chaetodon trifasciatus
TGTGTGTGTGTGTGTGTGTGTGTGTGTGTGTGTGTGTGTGTGTGTGTGTGTGTGCGTGTGTGCGTGTGTGCTTGTATAGGTATCTTGTGAGAATTAACTTGAGTTTTAGACCTTAGGAGTTTTAGGACAGTGAGAACATTTTGGCTGGGCGTCAATTTTCAGACTGACTGCCACTTTTTTTAAGGGCTAGATTAAAATTAGGGTTAGAGTAAGGATTGGTTTTAGGCATTCAGTTGTGATGGTTAAAATTAGGGTAAGGGGCTAAGGAATGCATGATGTCAATAAGTCCCACAAGAAAAAATGTACAAACTTGTGTGTCTATAAACAGTTTTGACCCCTCTTAAATGAAAAAATCCTCTGTTCAGAGCTTTGCTATATTGCCACAAGATAAATCATTTTGTGGTAAACAAATTCTACATTGCATTTCAATTCAATGTTTCAAAACTAAATGTTGAATAACTGCATTGTGATTAAGACTGTAGGCCATCTGTGACATTTGAAGTTCTCTTGGAACACTCACATCCCTGAGTGTTTCTCTGCACAGCCTCTCCTCCGGTGAAACTTTCCTCTGCTCTCATCTTCTTTCATTTTAGTCTTACACTAGCCCTTTTTTAATTACAAATGTGTTCAGTAGCACATTCTGCTGGTCAGTCATCTCACTTCATTTCGAGCATCTCTAGCAGCTCTTTTTCTGACTGTCCTGTCCATTCCCTTCCACCTCTGTTTCACCAATTGTCAACAAGGAGTCGCCTCAACTTTTTTCCACAAGAAACAAAAACCCAATTGTGAACCACATGTAATCTGTCCATGTTTCATAGTTTCCGAGTTTCATCAACATGGCTGTTGATGTGCCCGCAGTAAACAACAAAAGTTTCCAGGACAAGCAGGTTTTTTGTTCAACCAAATAGAGCAGACATGCATTTTTTCTGAGATGCATTGCTTGAGACAGACAGGGTCCTTGTGGAAATAAAAGAACTGACAACATCTATGTTAAGGAACTGAAAACATGGGTAACCATTTCAACATGTTGTTGTTTGTGTCATCAATGTTTTGGCTGACAAGAAAACTTCAACCAAATACCACAGATAACTTAGACAGGTTGTGTTAAGTAAAACAAGTATAGCAAGATCTGCCCAGAGTGTGGTCAACCAAATGGCTGAACAAGTCATTGAAAGGTCAATCTATATATTACTACTTGGAAATGATTCTTCTACTTTTAGCTTGTGTGCTTTTATAGCTTTTAAACTCACCCTTTTTTCAGTTTTCCTGCCAGTTTTCACGACATGTAAATCTAAGAGCTTTAACTTTCTTGTATGCATTGTAAATATCTGTTAATTTTCTTATACAGCAAGACAGTATTCATTACATGGAAGAATACAAATAGCTAAAAATTAATAAATGTCAAAGAGTACAGCAACACCAGATTCAGTGATAAATCTGTGTGAAAGTACAAATGCAAAACAGCAATTTGTGTTTGATGCAAGTGCAAAATTGATCTTGCAATAAAATTAAATGTATAATGTCCTGAATACTAACACTTCCACCCATTGTCTGAAACCACTAACAGTGGCATTTCAGTAGAGTGCAGGATTTGAATAAATTAAATTATTTACCATGTTTATGCATTTAACTGTTGCATTGTCACTGCTTTAGTTTGTATGCACATATAGTTTCGCCCAATGCAACATTTAATGAAATTCTATTTAGCTTAAATGTTAATAACAAGCACATTTTGGTTAATTTGCCTGCAACTTGATTGTTCTGTGTTCGACAGTGCCAGTGCGACACGAATCGTTTTCTCGGCGTCTGATTGATAATGCCTTAAACAGTTTTTCATGGGAAGAACGGTGATGCACGTGAATGGGGAGTCCGTTTCATTTTTGAGAATCGTTGAAATTGATCGTAACAGGCTAAAGTGGATATCTTCTTGAAATCATCCAGTTAACTTTCGGGGGAGGTCTGGCTCTATGAAATAATTTAAATAGTAATTTTACCTGGTCATAAAGGTTCCAAACACTGAAAATAGTTGGATCTACTGCTCTGTCTCAATGAACGTGCATGTTGCCATTTTGTGTTGAACTAGAGGGACACAATAGTCATTAAGCTTATCAACCATGCATCCATGGATCCCACCTTTAATTTTGATTTGGAGTAATCGGGGCATTAGTGGGGAAAACAAGGTGGGCGAATTGTTTAACTTCAGTTACGTTAATGTCAGCGAGGACAGTTCAAAACGGATGAGTCGTTTGCCCGTCGCGCATTGAACACAGCGGCTACCGTCAACGCTGCTGGAGTCCGACACTGAGCGGTGAGGTAAAATAAACTGATAAAGGCAAATAGCTATATTTCGAATACTCAGTAAATGCCCACAGATTGTTGTTGATCAGGCATTTGAATTTAGCTTAAGGTTATCGTTAGCTGGGCGGCTAGGTGCTAGCTAACGACAATAAGGTGACATCACAAACAGAGCCGACTGCGGCCTGGTTTTGCTGATAGCCCAATGATTGACAGTCTGTCAACTAGCAAGATGGTTAATTTGGTTATGGATGACTGTTGTTGTGTCTTCAGATAGTTTGTTATGAACTGATATGTCTGCATATCGTTCTGCGGCTTGCCAGTCAGATAACAGTTTGCCTGTTTTGGTAGTGGCTGCATAAAGCCTGAATCAACATCAGCATCTACAGTGTGTAGCTCCGCTGTGGCCTGCTGCTGCGGCGGGTACCAGCCCCACAAGCTGTGGTATTAGCGAGCTAGGCTTCTTCCAAACACCCGGTGTCTGCCTCATTTTAATGTATTACGCCGTCAATAGGTGTATTACACCCTAGACTCAATTCTTTGAAACAGGCGGAGGTGTTAAATATTACATTCAGTTTGTTGAATTGAAGTTGTAGGGTCAACAAGTCATGTTAACGTTATGTAAAATGCTTTAATGTCGCTGATTCAAGCCACGGCCACAAAATAAAATGTTGCATTTGTAGCACACAATCTGTATTGATAACATTTCGTACGTGTAAAATGGCATTGGGTTGTTTAGCCCTGTGTCTTTGACTGAAGGAAGGCGTGGTAAGAGGGGACACTGAAAGGGAACTACCATCTTAAAAGACACTTTTGACAGGACTGTGCTGTTGAAGTCAGTATCAACATCTAGAGCCACATTCAGAGACTTGGATGGATGGATGCTGTCATTAGTTGGCATTTCTAAGATGTCCATTGACAATGAGAACATTTAACACATCAAAGGATTATGTTTGGTGAAGATACATCCAAAGTTTGTCTTAGTTGTTGATATATTGTTCTCTTCGGACAGTTGTTGGGGTTTAAGGTCTGTCACATAAGATGAAGGAAATAAGCAAATGCACACAATAGGTCTTTTTTTCACGAAATACATTTTGACATGTCACAATAGAAAAAGCACAGGCTTGAATAATAAAATTAATGATGGCTAAATTCCATTTAGCTGTCTCTGTGTGTGGGCACTGGTATTGGACATATTGGTTCTCTGTCAGGTTCTCTTCTTCTCTGGTTAACTGACACTTAATGGTGCTGTGAAAAATGACTAAAAATGACTAGAAGCTGTGACTTGAAAATGTACAGCATTTTGGCTAAGAAATGACAATCAACTACCAATCAAAATGGTTCCAGATTTTATTATTATTTTATTTGTCTAATCTAATCTAATTGATTCATCGACTAATCAGTAGGAAAGCATCAATCAACTTTTTTTCAGTTCTGATGTGATGCCGATACCAGAATCTGCTTATACAGAGTATCAATCTGATATCAGTGTTTAATTAGTAAGATGTATACCTCACTGTGCGACTGGGATCATTCTTGCTTCATCATTCAGCCGTGAATCAAACATTGCTTTCCTAACTTTGTAAAAGAAATTTAACGAATAAAAACACCATTCTAAATATACTGAATTGTTATTTATTATTGAAATAATAAATAATTGTGCACCAACAACTTCAAAAACAGTCATGGAAAAAAATTATTAGACCACTCTTGTTTTCTTCAATTTCTTGTTCATTTTAATGCCTGGTACAACTAAAGGTACATTTTTTAGGACAAATATAATGAAAACAACAAAAATAGCTCATAAGAGTTTAATTTAAGAGCTGATACTTAGCCATTTTCCATGGTTTTCTTGATAATAACCAAAATCACTTAAGTTCTTTCATCAATAGCTATGGCATTGTACTGCCAAAAACAGTGCTTTTAGGCATTCCATGTTTTCTTTTCTGTCTGCTAGTCACATGATACACACAGGAGTTAGTACTTGGTTGCATAACCATTGTTTTTGATGACTGCAGCCATGCGTCTTGACATGCTCTCCACCAGCTTCTGACATTGTTCTGCTGTCACAACAGCCCATTCCTGTTGCAATAATTCAAACAAATTTGCTTTGTTTTGGGGCTTATGGTTCTCCATTTTGAGTTTGATGATGTTCCTCAGGTTTTCAATTGGATTTAGATCTGGTGATTGAGCAGGCCAAGGCATGGTTCGAATGTTCTGGTTCTCCATCCAGGCTTTAACTGACCTGGATGGCAAGGGGCATTGTTGGAAAACCCAGTCATTTGAGGCAGGAACAAGTTTATCAGCTGATGGAAGAAGACTGTTTTCAAGAGTAGCCCTGTACATGACCTGGTTCACTCGGCCTTCACACAATTGCATTTGCCCTGTTCCACCCATACTGAAACAACCCCAGATCATCACCGATCCACCCCCATGTTTTATTGTAGGGGCAAGACAGACTGGTTTGTAGGCTTCTCCAGGCTTCCTCCTAACCAGTAAGTTGGCTGGAGTGGGCATCAACTCAAAATTGGATTCATCACTGAAGAGAATCTTAGCCCAATCAACAGTCCAATCCTTGTGATCCCTAGCAAAGAGTAACCGGGCCTTCCTCTGCCTTTCGTTGCCCTTTGTGACTTCAGACCAGCTTCAAGAAGTTGGTTTTGAACTGTCCTTGCTGAACAAGTCACATTTCTCAACAGTGCCCACTCATTTTTTTAAGGTCCCTGGAGGTCTGATGACGACTGGAGGTCCTGACACAGGAACAGATGAGTGCATGGTCCTCTCGTGGGGTAGAAAGACGTTTCCTGCCTCGACCAGCTAGCAATTTGGTAGTACCATGTTCGGCTTGCTTTTTCTTGGTGTAATGACTGGCTGTCTTGGAGATCTTCAGTTTTTTGGCTACCTGTCTCTCACTCATGCCAGTGCCAAGATGGCTGCCTTTGTGGCTTCACTTAATTCTTTTGTTTTAGGCATTATGTGAGAGCTGACAACTTCCGAGTTGTGCTACGGCTTGAATGTAAGCAGGAAACCACTCTAGGCCTTTGCATGTGTAGTGCTGCTTATGACATGAAATGGCCTCTTATATACCCTAGGAACACAATTAAGCTTAAGCATGTCAAATAGGACATAAAATATTATGGAATCAGCTGCATTTTTTGTCGTGTTCATTGTATTCTTCAGGTAATATACCTTTAGTGACATCAGGCATTAAAATGAACAAGAAATTGAAGAAAACAAGGGTGGTCTAATAATTTTTTCCATGACTGTATATCTATCAAATAGTATCTTCAAAATTAACAGGAATTACAATTAAAGTGTAAATCTTTTTAAAGCACCAACAAATTGATCAGAAATTAAAATTCCAGTATAAAACAATACAACTACATCGACAGAATAAAATGTAAGCATGCGAGGGAGCAGTGGAGTTGTGTGATGTGTCCTCTGACCATTCAGGGCGCTGTATGATTGTGGCTTTTGACATTTAAGTTCCTGTTAACTGTGAATTTAAAAAAAGGGGGGGTGGGGGTTTGAGTGGTGGTTATGAAAAGGCACAAAATGTGTCAGTAATGTTACTGTAGCACAAATCCAAGAGTTTTTCCCTTGTGGTGGGAATGTCCTTATACTGTTGAATTGATGGCAGAACATTGTCTAGTCTGCAATTGTTATAATCACCAGAGTACCATCCTCAGGTACTAGATCCACTGCTGCCTTGGTATTAGTGCTGTACTATGATGTTGTGCTCTTCTGCATAAAGCTCCTTTCAGACACAGCAAGATTTGAGCTGCACTCACTGCTGGGTTCAGCAGTTTGTTGGAGAGCTTGCTGCTTTGCTTAATGCAGCACTATTGGTTGACTGTCTCAAGGTTCTGCCTCAGCAACATAGTTGTCTGTGAAGAACTGAACATAATGAGGGATGCACCCCATCCACACTCCTGCATGAAGGCAGCAGGGTGAGTCCCAGAACATGAGCATCAGGGCAGGGACATGGAGCTGCCGCTTGCATACCAGTGCTCTGTGATTTCTCATATGCAGCAACCCAAAGCACACCACCAGTTGGGCTGCTGACATCATTCCGAGAGGCATCAGGACCTACCTCTGAACCAACCTCTGTGCCTGTTAGTGTGTACTGCTAGAAGAAACACTCTCCGAGCCCATGTAAAAGTTATGCCTTTTATCAAAAGAATAAGGCTGCTGACACCGTTGTTATCACTAGCCAAAGGACATGGAATGAATGGGCCTGACGCTTCCGCCACAAACTTGGCTGCAGCTGCGGAGGCTGGGCTGGCTAGCAGGACTGCCTGTAGGTCAGTGATTTCACAGCTCTGCTGTTGGTGTAGCTGCTGCTGCTGCTGGAAAGCAGGGCGTTTCCTTGGGACAGCGGAGAGGGGCCAATTGCTCCGACACCTTCTACATCACCTCCAACAGCTCAGTCATTGCTTGAAAGAGTGAGTTGGTGAAAAGAGGTGCGTTCAACAGAAAACACTGCTCCTTCTCCTTCAGTGAGGACAGACTAGACTGTCCTCAGGCCTGTTCCTGATCTGGACAGCACATATCAAGCGTTAAGGCATGTGGAGGAGAGAGAAGTCGCTGTCGTCTGGATCTCTGTGATCACCATCGGTGACAGCTCCACCCTCTGGTGGCTGTGAGGGTCCAGAGACCCGACAGGAAAGCCATATTATTTGCCAGGGCCACCTTCTGTGCGGAATCATAACAGCATTTGAAAAGGTTGGCCATCATCCTGTCACATTCTCAGACGGGAGTGACAGCCAACCTTGGCTGTACCAGGGGGAGACAGAGCAGATGAGGCAGGCCCTGACTTTGTCCTCAACTGGGTAGCAGTGGTCAACTGGCATGTTGTCGTCTTTGATGAGGGAGGCTGGGTATTCATCCTCAAAGAAATGGCAGTCATCCTCCTCAACGTATTCGGCACATTTTGGGTCGAGCCATAGCACTCTCCACTGCTGGCTCCAAGCTAGCGTGGTGGGGGCTAGCTGACGGACCACAGTGCAGCCGCTGCTCATGTCTCTCCTGGGGGAGTGTGAGACAGGTGGTGAAAGTCTCAGCCTTAGCCTGATGCTGCTGGTGGTCAATGCACCAATGCAAATACACAAAGTAGGACACAAAGTCCTCAGGAACAATCAGTTTCTCAAAATGGCTGAATGAAAAAGGGAGATGAGCAATACATGCACTGAGGTTTGATAGGGGAAGGATGCTCCCCCCTGATTGGGTGGTGAGTACAAAATTCATTGTCAGGTGCTGAGACAAAGCCTCAAGAGGGTAAAGCAATAGCAAAGCCCATTAGAGGGTGAGTATGTATGTAGGAAATAGATTAATGGGTTTCAGACTGCAGTGGTGTCATTGTCATGTTATGTCTCCAAGGGCCTCAACACAACACCAAGTTAGACTAGACCCACTACATTATTGTTGCTGGCAATGTAAACACTGACAGCAACAGTAAGAAATTCTGAGGGAGATGGTAGGGATGCAGAGGCATGGTCAGCATCTGCAGGACAGACTGAGTTTGTTAAGTTTGCTGTTTTTTTTTCCAAAATGCAAATGTTACGTTTTGTTGGTGTTTGTAATGTGTCCTTTCGGAACATGGTGGTTTATATTGGTTATTGTTATTATTGTGCTGGTTTATAGTTTGTGTATCTGTGGTGAGGTGAGGTGAGGTGTCTTCTTCTTGACCCTAGTTAGGTTTTAGCAAATTCTACCAGCATGTTGCTAGCGGTTGACATAGTACGCACATTTAGTGTTAAACACAGAATTGTTAAACATGGAACAGGTTGGTCCATAGATGGTCCCCAGTAGTTTTGCTTTCGTCAACGAAAATTCTGACTTAATATTGTTGTCAATGAACCTTTATCACATGACGAAAATGAGACGAGACGTAATGTAAATGCTGGTCATGTGACGATAACAATAATTAAATATATAATGCAACATTGTTGATGAATAAAAACGGGACTAAATGTGGTTTACTAAATAAAAACTGCTAAAATGTCTCTTCATTTTCGTTGACTAAAACAAGACGAGAGGAAATGTTACAATGTTATTTCGTCTCATTTAGTCGCGATGTTGTTACTATTTTGCAGTATTTCTGTTTCTTGTGTCTCACTTCAGGGGCTGCATCAGGTCGCACTGCGCAGTCGCAGGCGACGTCACTTCCTCAATCCCCACTCGCGGCATTACTTAGAAGATGCAACTGCGGTCGGTTAGCGTTAACGACAGACAACTGACACAGAGAACGAGCCCGATGGTTGGCCAGTCGGCTTTGGTTGGTAAAATAAATATGTTGTAAATTCAAATCAGAGCCTCTTCCGTGTCTGGAATGGATGTATTCTTGAGTCTATAAGGTAACAATAATATAATAATATAATAATAAGACAACCTTGTTTGAATTATGAAATGGGTTTGGCTAAAAGAAAATTTTGATTTTGTCTATACTGCTAGGTACTTATACTATATTGACTGGGTTAAATTGCATTACTAAAAAGAGACTAAAATACAATTTTCATTGACTAAAACTAGACTAAAATGTCATCAGTTTATCTCGACTAAAACTAGATGAAAAAAGTCACGGATAATTCTGACTAAAATAAGACTAAAATGCTCTGACTTTTAGTTGACCGAAACTTGACTAGACTGAAAAGAGTATGAACGTGACTAAAACTAAAAATGACAGCTTGACACAAAGACTAGACTAAGACTAAAATTAAAACAGGCCGCCAAAAACAACACTAGTCCCCAGAGCCATTGAATGCGGGAGTTGCAACACACTTTGATCTCACAGTTCATGTAGCTCTCAATAGTTCCAAACAAATCCATGCTGTCAACCTGTTTAGATCGTTACAAGCAGGACAGACAGTAGCAGCGCCTATATTTGCAGCAATTTTCAGTCAGCGTTAATACATAGTGTGCACTGGTAAGTACTTGTCGTTGATTACACTTATATTCAGTAAATTTTTTTCTATGGATTAGCAGAGAAACAGCGGTAAACAGTTTTTCTCTTCATTTTGGAGAGAAGGGGGACTGTTCTTAAATCTCAGTAATATGATTTACATTATTTTGAAAATGGTCATTCTGCATAATGAGTACTTTTATGTTTTGTACTTTAAGTGTATTTTAATGCTAATACTTTTGGACTTGAATTTTGAATGCAGGGCTTTTACTTGTAATATAACAAAAGGTTGTAATTATCAGTTTTTGTTGTTTAGAATCGTTGATTATCTTGCGCAAATAAACTAAATTAACTAGATTAAGTAAAGCCGGCTACATAAAATACCATTGCCTGGATTTGTGAGAAGTCAGCTAATACATTAAATGCCAAGAAATGCAGTCAGTTCATCAATTTACCAGCAAGTGCACTTGGAAAACACTCAAAATGACGGGGGTTCAGTGCTGGACTACTCAGTTGTCCGACGATATGCCTTACTACATCGTCACCGTCACCCAGTCCAGTTTAGAACTCAGTATAGAATAGAAGTATAGAACTCATATTCAATATCAGTATCGGATTGGTGTATGCCTACTAATCATTTGAAAAAAAAAAAAACATTCAAAGAAATGACTAGTCCTGATATCACCTGACCAAAAAGTCACCTGTTCTTCATTAGAGACCTGCGTTTGGTCTCACAGTGAGCTGTGAGTTTTTCTCATGTTCTCCAGGCTGTGTTTCTCTCTCTCAGTCTCTGTTTATCTATCCTTCCGGCCACCCAGACTCAAGCTCAAAAATTGGCCCACATCAGCTCCCAACCAAACAAGATTTTAGACTACACAGTTTTTGCCCTTGACAGGTTGTTTTGCTGTCTCCCTTCTAAGATGATCACAAACACCCCCCAGAATCCTTCAGCTGCATCAGCCTAGCTCCATTACATTTTTGTGCTAACTGTGATAATTAGTTTTATGAATCAGCTCTTGAGGATTTGTTTAAGCCTAAACTTAGACTTGAACTTGTTCCATGACATGACTAATACCAAATACATGTGGTATTATGTGACCACATTAGCTACATGATGATGGAGGCCAATTAAGTTGACTCACATACACTGTTTCATTGAATGCTGAAGCTGGAAATTAAACATGAAACATCCCAGGCTAAAAAAGCACCCTGCCAGCTACTTAATGCTGTTCATCTCTGTTCGAGATAGTCACAGTCATAATAGACGTCATTGTGCCTGCTTCCTTTGTGAGCGAATTGAGATGCATTGCATATTTGAGGTTAGGAAGCTGTTGCTGGCTGTGTTGTTTTTGTATAGCCCACCAAAGCACCCATGAGAAGCTTGGAGGTCCTGAAACACCAGAGGAAGCCAGTGGCATGTACTCTATCCCTCTGGTTCTCAGGATGTAGGATGGGCTGATCAGTAGGACCGCCTGCCTGGGTCTAGACTCAACTAGCTGCTTTGGACCATACCTCAAAGGAGAGGCTTGGATTTCTTGGGAAACTTTTCCTTCTTGTACACTGTAAATATTTTGCCTCCTTTACCCGCTCTCTCATGCTGCTTACCAAGTGTGCTTCCCCTGCTCTGAGCACACACCCCTGTTCTATTGCCTTGCTGTTTGATCTTTGATGCAGGCCTAACTGTTTAAAGAATATCAAAGAAGCATGGCCTACTATAGCTTATCCTCGCTAGCAGGACATGTCTGGGCCTACTTTTAAGAGCTTGATTCATGTTGTTTTCACACGGGTTGGAAGAAAATGTTTGTCTAGAAGGTTGGCTGTACAATCTCAAAAATGCAGAACACAAACCAAAATGTTAACTAATGTATTGCCTCCTGTGGTGGAATGTTTTGTTTTACAGGCTCGAGGTGGTAACTGTTGGCTCATTAAACTGCTGAATACCACAGGTGCAGTGACTTAACTCTTGACTTTGTCACATCATGCTTCCTGTTTTGGCATGTCGGTGTGTAGCAGTAGGTAGAGAATACTGTGATATCATTTTGTTTACTAAGAGCACTGATGCTGTCATGTGATTGTTGCTATGGTTGAGGGTGAGACAGCTGAGTACCACGTAAGAGCAACAACTCTGTTTTCTTTTACTTGCTGAAGATTGTTGATAGAACAAGAGAGAGAGAGCCTCATACAAAAGCTTCAGCTGTGGGACCAAAAGTAATGATATGACTCAAACTCACTGACTTTCTATGTTCTCTCTAGCCTCCTTATTTCACCAGTTTGACCTTATTTTCTGAACTTTTCTGCCATATCACTCACTCTGTCATTTTCTGTTTTCCTTTTTCCCTTGCACCCTTCTGTTCACAGGTGAGCAGCCTGTCAGCCAGCCACGTGCAGCTCTCTGTTGCTATGGATGCCTGCGCCCGTATTAGAGGAGTTTCAAAAAGGTCCAGGGCTTCAGTCCGGAAAGAGGTCTGTCTGCCGGGACACAGCATTTTATTCTGACAATTTGTACTTTGTAATGTGTACTGTCTCTTTCAAATAGGATTACAAGCACCACTCTCCAATGATTCTTTATGCCTGACATTACATTTGACATGCAATCTTTAGATGGACATTTGCTCCTGCACCTCTGCAGGAGAAATTGTCAGATTTAGTTTGGTCTTCACAAAACATTGACAGTTGCATTTTGCTCTCCACTTCCAATGTTGATGTAATATTACAAAATGTATGATACAGTACTGTATTTTAATTGTTTTGTGTGTTTGTACTTGTTCGTTATCAGATGTTTAGTGCAGTTTCTGATGTGGTGAGATTGATTTTCTCATGAAATGGACAGGCCAATATGATCTTTAAAGTGTTTTAAATGTGAATTGAAGTATAATCTGTATACCTAGAATTTACATTATAATTGTTTATTACAAGGAAGCAATTACATAAAAGAGGATGAACAAAATACTGCTCTGCGGTGACAGACAAATACGTACACATTGGTTTCTCATTATTTATGTGGCTAACCATATACTTATAAGACACTGCATGTGTGTTTGCAGACTGTGCGTGACAGTGGGGCTCAGTGTGTGAAGAACCTATTTAGGAATAAAAAAGAGCTATGCAGTGTTGGTCAAGAGCTGCCAACCAGAGACTCAACAAGATTGACAGAGGTTAGACACACAAACCCCAGTGCAAACATAAACAGTGCTCAGCCAAATTGAAACATAAACTGACCATCAACTGTGCTCTTTCAGATTCATTTTGTGTGTTTGCCTGGTCAGTGTGAAGGGGAAGATGTTACCCATCAGGTGAGTTTTCAGGGTGCCCAGGTACTGTCCTGCTTATAGACTTATGCTTGTCAGATCCAATCCTGATATGATAGTGATGGAGATTGAGTCACAGTTTTTAGGTTAGCGATGGTAACAACTAATTTTCCATTGAGTTTTTGGTAGGTCTTGCAGTTTACCTTTTGACCTACAAGCTAAGTCACTTCTGTGTCTTCTTTCCAAGGCTCTGTCAACTCTACCAGGAGGACTGTGTGAACTTCTCAGGTCCCTCCATGTACACAGCCTCAAGAATGACGAGGTTCTGCTGCTCAAAGACTGCCGAAGGCTGGCCGAGCACAAGGATGCTGGGCCTCAGGTAGGTGACAGGCCTGTCATATTGAAGGAATGTGCTCAGTCAGCATGTTGAATGAAGCAAGTTAGCAGAAGGCAGGAAAGTAAGGGAAGAGAACAAGGGGAAGTAAGAATGAGGTACTGTATAGTAGTCAAGTTTTTCTGTGCCTGTCGATAGATCTATTCCATAAAGAAGTTATTTTTTTACAACAGGCACCAGTGGCTCAGGATCATTTCTTGAGATAATACTTGTTTTCATAGAATTCTCTCAACATGTGTTAATGTCATTTAGAAAAGAAACTGAAACAAATTTATTTCCAATAGAAACATGCACATTTGAGTAAGTCTCTGACAGACATCTGATGCATTTGGCAGATATTTATTATATTTTAAGACAAATTTGATTTTTAACAGTAAGTAATAAAAATGAATCACTTTTGTGTGGTATTTGTTTGTGTGTGGATTTGTTGTCTGGATTGTTTCCCCACATTTCTAGCCTTGTATGTACCCACACATGAACCAATATAGTGTCTTTCTCATATTTTTGAAAAAATGTAAGTGGGATAGACAGACATTGAGATGTTGTTTTTCCATCCCACAATCATAGCCTTGTCCTTCGTGGTCCTGTGTTTTGTGATTGGGTTCACGCAGGCCCTGCACCTCACTCTGTGATATTTTTCTTTTGTCCGTTTCAGACAGTGAGACCTCCCACCTTATCTATTACATTACAGAGTGGACTTGCACAGAATGATTTTGTATTCTGCGCATGTAAATGATCTAGTTGCAATCAGAGTACAGACATAACAATACAATTCCGGCCCTCTTCCCTGCTCCTGTAAGATGAGGATAAGAAAATCACTATCTGAATTCTTATTAATTTGCAACAGCTGAGATCATTCACGTTATCAGCTTGTCTTGTTCTAAGTGTTTGCAGGACATTATTTGTCTGCCTATTGGTTACAAATGCTGTAAATTGTCCTATACAATAAATGAGCTGAATAAATCATCAGGTGACCAGGCTTAACTTTCTGTATTTCCCTTTGTCTTTTCTTCCTTTTTCTCTTTCCCTCTTTATCTCTTACTGTGTTGTTTTCTACTTCCTTCAGTGTTGGTTAAAGGCTGTGTGTGTGCTGAGGCATAATCCCACCACTACCATCTACCCTCAGGCCAGTGTAGGATCTTTGGTGGGTTTGCTGGGATGCTACATGGCAGGTGTTCGCTATGCTTTGGAAATTCAGACTATTCAGAGGGGGACAGCTGAGCCCAGCCAGCCAGAGGAAGATGACACCAACCAGTCAGTCTCATCAATTGAGGATGACTTTGTCACTGCCCTGGAGCATCTGGAGGAGGACGACACAGGAGACAATCCTTGTAGGTTTAACATGCAATGCTTAGTGGCCTTTAGTAGCCTCTGTTCTCTTAGGTTGAGTATCCATCTGAATAAAGATACTTCTTAAAAATCCAAAATGAATTTTAAATCCTCTGTTTTCTATACCATAATAATTTTGTGGCATGAATTTAAAAGTGTATCAGTTAACTGCCCTGGCACGGATAAGCTATTTTATTGTTGGGATGCAGTTTTTCCTGTACCTTTATGTATAATCAAGGCACAATGGATGAACATCTTTTGTTTTCACTCAGCTTTTTTTCTGGTTAACTCTTTTGTCTTTTATCCCATCTTTGTATTTACTGTGTATAACCATTTTTCTCCTCTCTGTCCTTGTCAATCTCCACAGCTGCATCTTCCTATCGCCATTTTAAAAAGCGTGATGTGGCATCACAGACAGTCCCCGCCCACAAGAGAAGAAAGGAGTTATCAGGCTCCCGCATTATCATAAGCTCATCTTCAGCCAAACATAGGTCAGGCCCAGATGTATCTGTCACAGTCCAGAGGTCATCAGGTGTGGAATCCCAATGGACGTACTGCACTCCTGGAGCTCGTCTCCCCTCGCCTTTGATTCATGTCAGTGAATCAGAAGAGTCAGATTGCTCCAGCCCCAGCCCAATCATTTTCTTGGATGAGGTGGGCTATCAAAAGAGCCTGCTGGCCAAGCTTGACATCCCCCAGGTGCCAGGGGGGCCCAGAGAGCGAGTTGAAGACTCAGACTCTGAAGTCAGTGAATTCTTTGATAGTTTTGACCAGTTTGATGACCTGGAGGAGCTGAGCTCAGAGAGCTGCACTCTTGCATTGCCTCTGGATGCCATCAGTGCCCCATCCACACAGAAAAGGGCCACTGAGTCCAGCACCAGTGGGTCAGCATCCAAATATGTTTCTAGGGGCTGTTCAACTAAGGGCATGAATCCTCACTGCTTTGACCAGCCCACTCTCCCAGCCAATGTGAAAAAGCCCACTCCTCTGAAACCAGGCTCTCCCTACTCACTTCACTCTGAGGTGCCTGACTCAACTCGACCAGTGCAGACCCCCTCTGAGGAGAGTGGTGGTCCACTTTTCAGTCCTGTCAGCTCCTCAGCCTTCAGCCCTCTGGTGGATTCTAGTGGAACACTTGAATACTTCTGGAAGACCGATGAGGATGGACAGGACAGCTCAGAACTACGTAAACCCCAGGATCTCTGCTCTCTGTATAAGACCTACTCAGACTTTGCCAGCAGTCTTTCCAAAGAAATTTTGGGATCTGTGTGTGGCTACCAGTCTGCTGTTGACATCAGTGACAACAAAAATCTTAGTTGTGTCTGCCACAAGGAATTCAAGAACCCTTCAGGCTACCTGATGAAGCTCTCAGAAATACAAGAAACTGTAACAGTGACCAAGCTGCAGAAGAAATCACAGTCACTGAAGGATGGCATTCAGAGGTTTGCCACTGACCTTGTGGAGATGAGTCTGGGAAGCGCCTTGCGAGACCTCCAGAAAGGTGTATCCTCCTGTACCACCACCTTGTGTCACCTAGCTGCCAGGCTCACATCGTCTGTGTTTCAGATGGCCTTCCATGAGATAGGCATGCGCCATGCCTATGTGTTGAAGGAACGAGCAATTAATGGATTAGCTGGTTTCCTAGTTGGAGAGGCTGTGTCAGGGGCACTGAAAGAGTTCCTGACTGTGAAAAAGCAGATTTTCCACAGCACAGTAACACGTTTTGCTGCTGATCTGGCTGAAGAGCTGGTGTTTGAAGGCATTATGGAAGTGTGTCAGTTCTCCCACCCCTCAACCCCTCTCACCCCTAGTGATTGGTCCTTTGGCCACAGACAAGAAGAAGAGGAAGAGGAGGAGGTGGTTTCCTCCTATGCTTCAGACTTGTCTGAGTCTGTTATCCAGGAGGCCTTCATAGAACTTTCCCAAGCTGATGTTGCCTTCACTAGCCAAGCGGCTATTAGTGTGTCTCTGGACAACATCTGTTATGCAGTCAGTGCAGAGAACACCAGCACTCACACCTGCAGTACCTTTGCTAACCAGCAGGTTTTAAGTGTCGGCTCAGCTGCAGCAGCCCCAGAGACCTCGGGAGAGGTTGCTACCCGCACAGTGAAGAAAGCCCTGTTCTCTGTATCAGGCATGGCCAGCTGTATTCCTGTACCACAAGCAGGCCAAGCCCTCTCCCACCTCCAGGGCTCTGAGGAGACCTGTCAGTATAAGTCTAGCTTGTCGGATACCCCACAGGCCAGCCCTAAAAGACTAATTGTATCTTCTTCTGACACCACCACATCTACACAAACTCACCTTTATAGTCATGGAACACAGACACCCATACCTGGAGGAGACCCCTTCCAAGGAAGGCACCCATTTCAAAACTTCTCTGGCAACATGGTGGATATGATAGTAACTGAGGCTTGTGAGCTCATAACTGCCTCTAAGATGAAGAAGAGTTTTGGTGACTGTGCTGATTTCCTCACAAAGACTATCGGAAGCAGGCGTGGCTCTTCTTCTAAGCAGGAGATGGTTAATTATGAGGCTCCAGATTCCCCTTCAAAGCATGGAGCTGGCAGGGAGAGTTTCAGATATGACTGCAGAGATTCTGGGTATGTTTGGAAGGATGGTCCTGTCAAGCAAGCAACAGACCTTTCCTTTCAGACAGACTTTCAAAGCCAGGGGATAGCCGGCTGTGAGTTAGACCCCAGGATTAGAGGTGTGGCTGAAACCCATCCTATGATGATGGATACTCTTGATGTGCCAGGTACTGAGATGGGTGGACAAAGGAGGACATCTGTCCCAAGGGATGACTCAGTTCCAAGCTCTGGCCAAAAGTCTTGGGGAACCCCTGGCACTCCTCCTTCAACCCCTCAACAGTCAAGTGAGGTGTCCAAGGAAAAACAAATAAAACAGTTCTCCAAGAAACTGAAAAGCAAACTGGCCAAGGAATTTTCCCCTGCTACCCCCCCACCTACCCCTCACTATCAGCCTGAGCCTGGTCCAGGTCCAAAAGACATCACCCCTGAGGCAGACAAAGCTGAGTTTATGCTGAAGTTGATGAGATCTCTCTCTGAGGAGGCAGATGGCAATGAGGATGAAGAGGAAGAATTGGCAGGAGAGGGAGGTGTTGGTTGCACCAACAGATGTTTAGAGACAGTGGGTGGCCGGCATGAGCTGAACCAGATGTCCACTCGCAGAATGTCCAACAAGGAAGCTCTCCACTATGCTGAGCGGTTGGCTTGTCACATTGTCTCCATGGCAACAGAGATGGACACGCTTGGAGTGGCAGAGCAGGAGGGGGAGATAAGCAAAGGCAGTGAGAGACGGAGAGACAGTGTGGCCCAGTTCTCAGAGCAGACCCTGAACACCTTGTGGGTATATGCTGGGGAGGTGGCGGGAGAGGTCATCAATGATGTGAAGAAGATGGTGAGCTCTGCACAGCAGTGTCCATATCACAGGGCCTACAGAAGAAGAAGCTTTGACAGATCTAGCTCTGAATGTTTGCATCACTACTATCATCCACACCAGTCTCAATCCAGTACAGACCAGAACAGAGACTGGAGGGTAGGGAGGCTGGCTGAGCAATGGTCAAATGACCTGGTAGCCTCTGTCCTCCGGTCTCCCACCTCCACTTCAGGTACCATCTCCAGTGCCAGCTCTGGCCTGTCCTCTGAGTATCCCAGCTGTGAGAGTGTGACAGATGAGTATGCGGGCTACCTCATCAGAGTGCTGAAAAAGGAGGGAGGCAGTAGGGAGTTGGTCCTAGACCAGTATGCCAGCCGGTTGGCCTACCGCTCCATAAAACTAGGCCTGGCTCATGCCAGTCGCAAGATCAAGCAGAGATCGTCTAGCACCCGCCTTCACTCTTCCAAGTCGCTGCCAGATGAATGGAAAACTTCTGGTAGTGAGGCCTCATCGCCCAAGGACAGAGTAGAGTCAGTGGCTTGTCCCTCAGACAAGGATGCTCAGTGTTGTTGTCGGGACTCTGAAGAGCAGAGCCAGAGGGAGTACATGGATCTGTTAAACTTTGCAGAGTCTTTAGCTTACAACATCACCTGTGATGTCACACGTAAGTTGCATCTGTCCTCTGTGCGGCTGCCCAAGTCACTCACTGACTCCTGTCTTTATAAGAAGTCCAAACTGGAAGACATGGCAGAAAATCTCATCAGGAACTCCTTCTCGTGCCCCTTGTTGTCCAAGGAGGCTAAGAGTAAGCATTACCACAGTACAGGAAGCCTGTACGATGGAGGCTACAGGAGTAGGGTGATGCAAGTCATCGAGCATTATGCCAGGAAAATAGTTGATGACACTCTGAAGATGAGCCTGGCTTCAGTTGGACATTCATCCTGGGAGCAGAAGAGGACCCAAGGCCATGATAGGCACTCTCACACCCAGAGGTTATCTGAGGTGCCATCACTGGGCCAAGCCCTGGGAGAGAGGACATGCCGTTATTGTCAGGTCCACGAGTGCCCATTCTGCACCAAACTTAGCAGGCACCACCACCAGCCTGTATTACAGAGGAGGAAAAGAGGGGCAGAATGTCAAGCAAGGACTGAGCGGCTCTCTAGCCTGGAGATTCCGAAAATACACATTGACCTGGACCACAGGGCAGCGTTTGCAGAGGAGATGGTGTCCATGGCAATGGAGACAGCTAAACGTGAGCTGAGCAACACAAGCCTTAATGCCGACAGTGGCATCGGCCATGATGGAACCAGCTACGCTGAGAGCCTGACAGCTGAGATCATGACTTCAGCCCTGTCCAACATCTGTCAGACTGCGAACATCAGGTACAAACACCAGGATTCACATTAGTAGTTGCTTTTGCAAGTTCTGATCATAATGTCCACATGTTCATGTTATAGCTAGGGTCACACATACAGCAGGTTTATTCAATTGACTTCAAAAGCTGCTACAATTTCACATATACTTCTCACCTAACTTAACCATTTTAGTAGGTAGACATAATTATCAGGAATTTGAAAGTGTAGATACTTGCATATTTTTTTAAACTGTCCTTTTTGTCTCCTTCCATCTCTCTGTGCATTTAGCTTTCCAGGTCGGGAAGCCACTGAGTCCTCTGTGTCCCAGCAGCTGAGTGTGGGAGATGACAGCCTTGGCAGCTGGTCTAACCTGAGCTTTGAGGATGAGCACCCAGATGACAACAGCAGCTTCCTCCACCTCAGTGATAGGTATACAACCACTAGCTTTCTCATATGTAACATACCAAATATCCAATTACCTGTAGAGCATACTGTTACTATTTTCCTACATTAGACTTGGCCTTCGACAATGTTTTGTCCACAATTTGGTATACACCACTGCCAATTTTTTCCTTTATGTCCTCCACTCTGATGTACTAGCTAGCAGCTAGCCTACGTTGCTGTTGGATCAGTGATGTCCCATTATTTGTGCGGATGTGAATTGAATTGGGGTCAAAGGTTGTGTTGTAGGCTTTTACAGAAAGTTTTACTTATTTTGTTCATTTTTACCGTACCCATGAATTTTATATTGATTTTTTTTTTTTGACCTGTTACACAACCTTTGTGGGTTTCTATACTGATTCGTCTATGAGCAGGATTTGGGCTCAGGTTTCTGGCAGTTTTGGAATTTTCTACTAGAAGTAGGAGGTATTGAAACCCCTGCTGTGTACTGGGTACAGTTTTGTTTTCCCGGTGTTTTCCAGAGAGTAGCAATATCTTCTTTTTTTTTTTTTTTTTTTTGTTATGATGACAGCTGTGATTGTGCTATCTGACAGGAGTGAGATGTCTCATATCCCACTGTGTTTCCTGGTCTCTTCTTTAAATGTAATAGGGATCTCTGTGTTTGAGTCTAGATGGGAGGTTTCCCAAGGTCAGCACTGGGCACAGTGTATGGTTCAAGAATCTCACTTAGCCTTCACTGCCAAAATATAATTTTCTCTGATTTGTTCAAGTGTTGCATTATATGTGAGCTACAAAAGACATTTTGTTAAAATTTTCGTGTAGCTGTCTATGCAGCCAAGTTCTACTCAGAATGTTTGTGAAATGCACCACAGGAATAAGGACCAAGTTGTACTGTGACAGAATTGGCTTTCACATTTTGGATGTACATCATCACTATTTGTGTGTATGCAACAAAGAAGGAGAGAGTGAGACCAAGTGAGTGAGTCTGAGTATCGGCCCTCGTCACATGGTCTCACACAAGTCTCCAGTCTGGAAATTATGGTGTTGACATTTCTGTCAAAGGTTGTTATCTCTATGGAAGCAAAACTGACAACATTTGAGATTCTTTCCCAAGACACTGAAAGAACATGATGTATTCGCAGCTAGTTATTTTGGCCATCAGAGCCAAGTTAATGTATCATAATATTTTCTAAAGGTGTGTCTGAGTGCTCTCTTCACTTCAGGCAGTGTTTCTACAGGAACAAAGTCCACCATGTGTAATTCATTACTCTTTCTTCAAAAGCCTGCTGCAACCATTTCCGCTCAGCAGATGAAATAACAGAAGAAAAAAATCACTGTTGAGCTCTGATTGAGATTCTGAACATGATAATTGACTAAATGAAAAAAGCTCTCGCCATGTGTCACTCACTCAAACCACACGGAGAAAGCTGTAGCAGCGTTAATGCAGATTAACGGAGGTATTTTTAGATATCAGAAATGTTCCTCCCTTCAGCCTCACAGAGAGTGCTGCAGGCCACAGTGTGCAGGTTCCAGCCAGCAGCCTAATCATTGACTAATTACAGAGCGTGTATGTTGTGTTTCTGTTGTCAGCTGGTTGTCCCGGTGGAACCCGCAGGATTAACAGGATTATGTGAGGACAAGAATGTAATGATCTCACATTTTAGGCCTTTAACAACAAATTGTCTCGATCAGCATTACAGGTGATTCAGTGGGATATATTGTGTGGTGGAAAAATCTGCATCATTTGGAGAATCCCTCTCTGTTTTGAACCTCACCTGGTATTTAAAGGATTATTCCAAATGCCAGAAATGGTCATCAGCCTGAGTATTGTTTGTTGAAGCTACATGGTAGACATGGTCATTAGAGCAAATGGGATGAAACTGCTGATTATATTCTGATCTTTGCTCCATATTAGTAGCTCTCATGTGATTATGTCCCGCTTAGCAGGTAGTGACTGTCAGTGTTGTAGTGCTGCATTACCTGCCTTCTCTCTCCAGCAGCAATGGGAACAGCAGTAGCTGGAGCAGTCTAGGCCTGGAGGGGGAGGCCTGTGAGGAGCGCATGTCATTCTCTCCCTCTGACAGGTTGGTCAGCAGCTGGTTGACATGGCTAGCCCTCCAAAATGCGCGTCAGACCTGGTGGGGTTCACCTAGAATGGGACAAAGATATAGTTAAATCACTGAATTTACCATAAAGCCAGAAGTAAGTAAGGAAGAATGTTACAGATCCATCAGTGGAAAATCTCCACACAAAATTGGAACCAGGCAATTGCCTCATAATATGAAAATGATTTAAAACATTGTACAATGCTATTTTGATTTGTGCTTTGTCTCATACTAGGAACCACCAGCGCCCTTGTATGACCACACTAAAGCTCTAAGAATAAATATGCTTGACATGGCATATGCTTGTTAATGTTAGCATGCAATATTTTTCTGGTTCTGCATTACTTGCATGTAATTTGGTTGCCTAATAGGATAATTTGTAGTTTTTTTTTAATGGGTTCACATATTAGTTCCACAGGTGTGCCATCATGGGCCTTATTTCATTAATAAAAACATACTCACAGAGATAATCTGCAGCTTTGACAAGTTTAATCCATACTGCCAACCATATATAAACACACCATTGTTTTCTCAGACTGGTGAGTGTTTTTGCTTCCATCCATGCTGCCGCTTGTTTGGGCTTATAGCAGCGCAGTACTGTCAGTCAACATGTTAATAAGCATGTGCTTGTAGGAAACCTCGGTACCATTTGAGGTCAAGAGATCACCCCTGAAAAACAGTCTTTTAAATGCAAAAAGCTGCCACATTTACGTTATCCTTGTAACAACTTCCATGTTTTCTTGGTTTTATTTTCCATCAATGGGGTGCATTAATTCAGTTCTGTTTGGCAGCTGACAACCAGTTCTTAGATGTCAGAGCTTCCCACAGACATCTGAATGCACCAACAAGGCAATCAGTGCCTAAAACTGCACGAGTAGTACTGACAAAAAAATGAGGTCACAAAAAATTTGCTGTAATAAGCTTCCAGTGGCTTCCCAGAACGTATCAAACTTGATACAAATTTTTCAGTCTGAAATTGAAACTGACAGCACTGCTGGGACAATCCTTTTGTTTCAAAGTGTAACTGTAACTTGTCTACTTTTGTAAAACCCAAATCCACATTCACACATGTGAAGCCTGCTGGTATCTGCTGATGAGAGCAGAGATCATCTGGACTGGCCATCTGCTGTCACTCTTCAGGTGGTACACTGTAGAGGGTAATGGATAATATGTATACAACATATATACCACATAAATATGTCTACCATTTAGTGATCATTGTTATATATTTAAATGTATTAGGCCACTATATGTAATGTTATAAGACAATTAGCAGGACTGCTTTATGGCAGTATTGGATGTTTTGTCCACAAATATTTCAATAACATCACAACACATACTGATATCAGATAACATGCACTGTACAGTAATAGAGGGTTGTGTAATAGCACCCAGTCCTTCATCAGAAGGTAACATCACTTGGCAGTGAAGATTGGCAAATAGCAGATGGCCAGTTCAGTGCCTGCCATTAGGTGGCAGGTTTCTCACAGATTTAGGCTTGTGGATTAGTTACATCTAAACATGACACTTCAGAACATGTTCAGATAGGTTAGGAAAAATAATGAAGGTTGTCTTAAATTGGGCTGTGCTGGTCAATATGTCATTATGTACTGGTTTCTATTAAATTTTGATTTTTTAAAAAAAAGGATGATTTTGCAGTCGGTGCTGCCCTGTCTCTCCTAGTCCTCCTCACCTCTGCTTTGACAGTGTCATCGCTCCTTCATGATCCGATTCATAAAAACAGTGGATGTGAATAGACGTACTCATTCTGCAAAGAGAGCGATGTCCTTGTATCATATTGAGCAGAGTCTGAGTGTCTGTAGCCGTGGGCTGTGTCAACAAGACTGCGATTAACAATCTTAAAGCAGAGAAATGACTGTTTACCTGTTGGCACGTCACACAGCAAAGATTTGCAAAATTGACAAAAAGGATATTGAGTTCCATTCAGAATGGAAAGATCAAGATGTATACTTTGTCATTGTGTCTGAGACATTGAAGCAGGAGAGTAAATTTACTGGAAAAAAATGAATGGAAATATGCATCATGGTTCCCTCAGTGTGTGTCAGATGTCTTTTGATTGGGGTTGCTTTGTTTGAAGCTTGTGATTTCTGATATCCTGCTCTGCTTCTATCAAAGGATGTTAGCTTAAGCATGCTTATTGTCATTTTTTTCTTTTAATGAACCTGTGTGACGTTTCTCACCCAACAGTGACAATACAGAGGACAAGGAGACTGAGGTCAAAGAGGAATCCAGTGGTAAGCATATTTTACTGCCCGCAACTTCACCTTCAAGGGTTTTCTAAAAAGCTATTCTATTTTCTAGAAAGCTATTGTGAACAAATGCAGATCTTGACCAAAAGAAAAACCATCTAACAGTTTAACATGGCACACTTTTGGACAGCAGAGAGATGTGGGGAAAAGAGGGGCCCCTTTCCTAATTTGAGGTCTTGCTCTTTCCATTCGTTGAGATTCAGAACAGTTGGCCTTGATTCAGGCTGGATGTGTACGTCTGTCTGCCTGTCTGAGTGTGTTGTAGCCGGGGATTTTACCACCCCCATATCCAGCCACACTAATGCTCATTCATCCACTCCACTCCCTCCACAGTCACTCGCTGCATTATGTGTGTGTGTGTGTGCATGTGTGTGTGTGCGTGTGTGTGCGTGTGTGTGCGTGTGTGTGTGTGTGTGTGTGTGTGTGTGTGTGTGTGTGTGTGTGTGTGTGTGTGTCAAACCAGAGCAGCCCCCACTTTGGGGGCGGGGGCTCCTCATTGGGTCTGTTCTGCTGTGGGAGCGTGGGAACCCAGCACGGAGCACAACAGGGCTGAGGGAGCAAATGACTGGTCCATATTACACTTGGTGTATCTGCCTGTCTTAGAGATATACAGGAGAAGATGAGAACGCATGAATGTGCAAAAGGCTCATGTGATCAGTGTTGATGAGGGCTAGCCTCTGAAAAGAACAGGAAGTAGTCGAAAAATATGATTCCTCTTGAATGAACCATGCTTGTCTGTGCTGCAGGGACTCTCTGTGTGGACAGGACTCAGGTGCAGGCTCCCAGGACTTCTCTGGTCATAGTAAACTCGGATGTCAGGGAGCTTGGGTGTGGCCCTCAACATGTGACCCTTGACCCTCAGCTTAGGAGCATGCTGCAGTGGGTGGCAGCCTCCATGGCCGACATCTCCCAGATCCAGCTGAGTCCTGACAGAGAGCTCCAGCAGGTGATTGTCCTCAGTCCATTCTTAACACACAGGATATATTACCTGCCATGTCAGACAGGTTCCTGCTGTGGTATTTATCATTAAATATTAAGACTTTCTTTAACGGAGTCAGATTGCTGCAATAAGGCGGGTCATTCTCTCCATGACTGTTGAGGTTGGTTTTAAAGGTTAGGTCTTGTATAGTGGTATCCTGTTTTCCATTACAGTTAGCTTTGCTGTGGAGACAAACGGCTGAAAACCACCAGCTAATGTGATGATTAAGTAAAACAGGTTGTATTATATATTCTAGTGCAGATCCCTCCAAAGCCCTGTTGGATGAATTCAAGTAAATCCACTGACACCAAATGTGTTCATCTGAATTGATTTTAAACTGAATGAATATTAATTATATAGAAGTGTATAATGTTGCAGTTAATTTCTCATACCACTGAACTGTCATAGTTAAGGTAATATTGGTCAAGTTTGCATTTGCACTACTATCACTTGTAGCACTTATCCATTCATCTAACTACCTACCAGTCTATCTACTGCATACTAACCATTTCTGCATTACTTTTAGCAAACTGTTTGACCTTTATGCACTCTCGTTATTTAGTTTTCTATGTAGCACTTTCAATGTTAACCTAACATGTTCAGGTGTTACAGTTAACTCAATATGTGGATAGATTTTCAATTAAATGATAATTTCAATTTATTCAAATTAGTGGAGCTTCTCTCCATGTTCATCCATGGAAGTGCAAAAGGACCCCCTGTGGTACAAGCACCCCTGACTGTAGTGTCACTATTAAGTGATCCATTTGATGTAGTCATATTCTTTGACTTTCATGTAGAATTTGTCAATTTCTCTAAATTGCTCTCCAGTATCAATACCTTTCATAACTAATGGGAAACAGACGGATTTAACAGACTGGTTAAGAAGATGAGCTCTGTTCTGGGATGCCCCTTCGACCAGGTGGAGGTGGTGGGAGAAAGGACAGTGATGGTTTAGTAATCAACTATCCCCTTTATTGTAACACTGCAAATTTCCCCGTTGTGGGATTAATACAGGATCATCTCATCTCAAACCTGTACACATATACCCAGATCCAGACTTGGCAGAGGTCCATACTAATAAATCTAAATTACAATTGATTATTGAAGTGAATGATAACTGTGTGCCCTTTCAGCTGCCAGCAGTGGTCCAAAGACTTCAGGAGAGGAAGTGGAGGGTGGGAGAGCTGCTGCACATGCTGCTGCGCTACTGTGAAGAGAGCCAGACACACAGTCAGTCCCAGTCCAGAGAGGAGGCACTCCAGGCAGGCAGAGAACTTCACCGCACCCCGCTGTTCCAGTGGCTCCTGGAGCACGCCTAGGGCCTCTCCTCTCCTCTCCTCTCCTCTCCCTAGTTCCAAACAGGGCTTTGCAAACTCCATAACCCCTAGAGGGCGCCATATCAGTCAGATGATCTAACTTAATCCTATGAATGTGGGCGGCATGTGTTTTGCATTGCATGCTGTGACCAAGAGTATTTCTGTTGTATTTTCTTTCTCTGTTCACCTTCTGTTTTGCTGTTGCTGTTCATTATTCATCGGGCTGCGTATGTTACATCTTAATTTAGTGAGCTGTCTGTCCCGCCCACGTATTTTTCTGAATTGAAGCCCTCACACCTTGCTGCGGTAGAGTTTGAGCTACAGAAAGAAAAGAGGGAGAGAGAGAGAGACCCATCCCATCTGTTCCAGACAGAGACACAAATGCAATGAGTTGAGAGAAAGAGAATGTGTTTTTTGTTAGGGAATCCCCATGCTGGGTGGATGATGTCATCACACCCACAGCTCACCTCTGTGGTGTTTCCACATGTTAAGAGACCAACTGTGCGCACACATGCACGCAGCACACCACACCCTCATATTATCAGAGGGAATCCAAGATATACTGACGCTCATCAGCATCTGACAGTTATTCCCCTATAGTATTCCATTATTCCATTCCAAATCCATAATCGTATTCATCCATTGAGAATGACCGTGCTTGTTATTCCTGTTTTGTCCAGTGAAGTTTTTTATCTGGAGCACCGAATAAGTGAAATGTTGGTATAGTGACTCCTCATGTTTATCCGATATGCTGCCGGACGTACAGATCGACATGACGCTGTTGGAGCTGTAAAACCCTTATCTTTAGTAAATTATACTACACTGTCACTTTGCATTGATTATCAAAGGGGCCATTCGTTTGGCAGTAGAATGATAAATAGCACTTGATGTTGCCTCTTGCCAGTATTGGTATTCCTGTTTTATCTAATACTATAACACTGCTTGCCTAGCCTCAATCTCCTTTTGTTGTAAAACTTAGTAAAATATTTAGAGTGGATGATGTTTACGAGTGCGGACGGTATTAAAAAAAAAGTCTATTTTTGAAGGTAGATTATGTCTAATCAAACATGAAATGCTGCTCAAAGCTATGAAAGAAGCCATGACATTGGCTTAATGTTGCCAAATATAGCTTATAAGGTGACTCTCCTGCAGTCAGTGATAAGTGTATGATCCCCCACTCATCTGTGTCAGTGGCTCAATTCCAGTTTGGGGAAGATCCAGTGACGCAGATAGTGGATCTTTTAGCAATTAAAGACACCCCTCCGGTCTGCACCTCCAGAACCACAAACTGTATTGCTCAACTCTGGACTCACACATTTGTCACCCACGCGCCACAGTCACCTTGTGGAATGAAGAACTCTGAATACCACAACCAGCTTCCACACAGCACTAACTACTCACACACACACGCACACGCATACACACACCCTTGTTACTCACTAGTCCCCATGTATATGTCCACATGCACAGGACTACCGGCTACTTGCTGAGATGCACTTTTTTAATTTGGCTGAAGGGAGACCGGGCATTTCCAGCCCTGCCATCAGATCTCTCCTGGCCTCCTCTGTGAACTTACTCACAGCATGGCCGGTCCACTCTGCAGTCATTCATCGTACATGCACAGTCCCCCCCTCCAAAGAAAAATGATTGGGATACATTTTGATGTTGCTGTTTATTGTTTTTTAAGTGAGGGACCTAAGGATGCCACAATGCTGCAAGGTCTTCAGAGTTATATCAGGACTTCCTTTGTGAGTTTGAAACACTGTATTATAGCACAGCCTCATATCTAATACTATAAACTAAGTGTTGGTGGTGGTGCTCACCTGCATGGATCAATCGTCATTGACTTTTAAAGTTCAGCATTATTATTCTTAATATATTGGCCTACACTAATGGAGCAGCAGTGAATTGTCTGTGCCCACGCTGCCTCACAGTATGCTATAGGTATCTGCAGATGCCTTGTCTGTTACTACTTAATCTCTAGGCTGCCAAATGGCCATATAATCTCAAGGGTGTTTGTGTTGTATGATTTGTTTACATGCAAAAATGAATAAATCACAAAATCCACTATTAAAAAAAAAAAATCAAAAGTGATATACCTACTATTAGAAAATAATAGAAAAGAAGACACAGTGAAGTATTAACCTGAGAAGTGAGGGAGTGCTTATATCTTGGTTTACATTAAAAGAATGTATTAAGAGTCATGAATTGATCGTGAAGAGAACGCATCAGTGAACGGATTCTCTCCCAGTGTGAATGTTAAGTTGTTGAAGTAGAACTTTTCCATTGCCTAGGCCCCTCTCCTATTTTCTTTATCTACTTTACATTCCTGTGCATCCCAAATGACCTCTAGTGCTATATTGTTGTGTTTGTGAAAGCTGAATGTGTACCTGCAAAGGCTCAACTCCATTTAGAAGCAGATACTGTAAAGCTGTCTTGCTACTGCTGTTCCCAGTGTTACATTCTGCCTCTCTCTGACCACAGGCAAGAAAAGTGAAAAAAAAAAAAAAAAGCTGTACAGCACCTCTACTAACTTATGTATTTTTCCTGCTTCCTTGTAAAATCCTGCCAAATAAAGATATTTAATAAATTATGTAAGTTATATAACAGTGAGTTCACTACTTGTCCTCCCCAGTGGCATTGCTTAATAGTTTGAACATTCTGAGCTTGAAGTCAAAAACTCAAAATTTGTTTATGTAAAAGCTTGGTGTGACAATAAAGCTTTTTCATGTGCTCTTATTTTTTGTCTCCTTTTAATGAAGACACATCACATCTATAGATCTTTATATATAATATTGTTTCACTTTACAGATAAAGCATCTCATTGTCCTCGCGGCAAGTGTTTTGCTCAATGGAAAAAAAAAAAAAATGACTAGAGTGATTGTATATTTGACATTTTGTATCCAATCATGACTGAAGATTGATTCACTGATCGGTAGAAGAACAGAGAATTGATTAACAAGTCATCAATTAATCGTTTATTGAAGTCTTTTACTAAATTGCAAAAAACTCCTTGGTTCTAGCTTCAAAAGTCATATCTGATCTTGGAAATCAGATTTGAAGACATGACTTGAATATATCCACTCAAGCACTGTCCTTAAGCATAATGTTGAGGTACTTGTTATTCAAGGTCTTTTCATCTTATGGTAGTTTACGCTTCAACTCCACTGCATGTCAAAAAGGAACATTGTACTTACATGCATTTGTTTATGCACTTTAGCATATTAAACTGACCACCTGCAACATATATATGTAGTAATGTAAGACTGAAGGAATGATTCAGCATTATGAATACTTAGTAAATTTTGCTGATAATGATTATTGATGATTCTGTACTTCAGTAATCATTTGAGTGAAGGACTTTATCTTGAAAGGATTTTTACACTGTGGAGTTCCTACTTTTGCTTAACACTGATCCTTACACAGTGACTAAACATTAAATCAATTAAATATGATCCGGTTCAGTCACAAATAAAAATAGTCATTACTTGCGGTGCTACATCCACATCAAAGTCAGTGTTAACCATCAGTGAAGTACCTTCAGGATTTGTCTCTTACACACTTTGATGGGAGTTCTGTCTCTCTTTTCTGCTTCAAAGCATCCAAGACCATGCAAAATGCTGATACAGGCTGAGTTTCCCAGTGATAACAGCCTGCCGTTAAATACAGCGATTCCTCCAAGCCTATTAAAAGGCTGTCAATTTACTAGCCAAGCCTGGCCCATCTCCCTACTGTTACTTGAACTGCAGATGCCAAAGGAAACAGAACGAATGTGGATCTATTAAAGCTGG
Source organism: Chaetodon trifasciatus (assembly GCA_037975065.1). Taxonomy (NCBI): domain Eukaryota; kingdom Metazoa; phylum Chordata; class Actinopteri; order Chaetodontiformes; family Chaetodontidae; genus Chaetodon; species Chaetodon trifasciatus. The sequence goes on from JBBMOE010000041.1 coordinate 2,489,272, forward strand.
TTTCAATAACAGTGCTACAGTTCTTGGTTATACCTGGATACAGCTGCACAAAACAGCCATTGTTGCTGTGTGATTAAACCATACCACACAGGCACAAATATATAATTAGGTAATGTTTGCTACAATGGGCAGTACCTGCCAGCATACCTGTGTAGTGGATGAATGGAGCTGTCTGTCTGCCATGGAGGGAGTGAAAAGAAGAAAGAGAGAAGGAGGGGTGGGGGTGGGAATACCTAATTGCATGCTGTATAGTGATCCAGGAGGCGAAGAATGTGTCTGACAAGCACATCTCTGATCTCCTGAGCGGCAGGAAGCCTGCTGACAGACAACAAGAGAGCTATCAGGCCGGCCATACATGGATATGGTTGGCTTGGCTTGTGGGTTACCTGACTGCGGGAAGTCATCTACACCAGGCTTCAAATTAGGGGATATGTGAGGGAGTGTGTGGAGATCTAAATCTCTGTCAGTTGTTGTCTGCTGTTGGTGAGAAAGAAGAGTAGGCTTACTGAGGAAAATGACAAGATTAGTATTTCCTGCTTCCTGTTCTGGAGCGACATGACAGATCTTTATCCACCACTGAGGCAGGGAGCCGCCTGAAATTCGCAACATTTGTTCCTGTGCTCAAAGATTTGCTGGATCAGTACAACCAGAGTGTCAGTGTGCCTGTACCCAGGGATCCAGCTTGCAAGAGGGCTCAGCAAAGAAAAAGTAAAAATAAATTTGGAAAGTCCCATTACTAACTGATGTGGGTACAAACCAAAAACATTTCAGCATGTATTTTTTCACTGTTTATTTGACAAAATATTAAAAAGAAAAAATAAGAGAGGTGAAAAATGACAGCTAGAGGGTTAATTTGTTGGACATTATAAAGTCTCAGGGCCATTAAATCCATGATCAAAGTGATGAAGGCCTGATAAGATTCTGTACATTGAACAATATCGTCACTGATTATCTGTACTGATTCAAAATAATTTATGATCATTATGATCACATGTAAAAACCTGTCTTCCTCATCTTGGCAAGGGTTGCACAAGTCCTGGATTATGTGACAAAGCATTACCTGGTCAAGTGCTTGAGTGATGCAGACCAAACATTATTTAGAGTGCATCTGTTGATGCTTTAGGTGGCCACAGCAGAGTAAGAAGCCAGGATGAAACTTGGTCCTGGATGATACATGTACTAAAACATGACCACAGAAACACTAATCGCATTGCAACAGCTTCACAGAAGTGAAGCCACAGGAATGCCACTCAGACACAGCAGCAGTTTACCAGGAAATCAGATGCTTTCATTAATCTGCTTTGACGGGCAGATTACAGCATGAGCACAAACACACATGCATGAACACACACATGCGCATGCACGCACGCACACACAGACAGTCATATAAACACACAGTCACACAGTCATCTGTGCAGCAAGCAATGTATAATAGTTATTGTACAGAAAATCAACAGTCAGCAATACAGAGAGACAGACAGGAGCCCAGTGACATACCACCCTCAGTCTGTTCCACAGTGGTGTGGGATGGTGTCTCTGCCACACATACACACACGCTGACTCTGACATCAGATAGGCTGGGTCCTGGCTTGGATTATCTCCCCACTGCCTCCCTCCACTGTGTCGATTTGTGAGTCACTGACATCACTTCCCCCCCAACAGCAACAAACGGCTGGGTTGTTGGGAGTCCACTGGATGAGGGGAGAGGAAGGGGGATGTTTGAGTCAAGCCCATGGAATCCATGATATACTGTACTGAGCTTTGTGTTGGAAAGGGGAAAACCAGCTACATCATCCATGCTAGTGGCCTGGCCTGAAGAACATCTCCTTTGTTTTGTTTTTTTGATCTTCTCTTCCTGATGCATCTGCTCTTTCTTTCATCACCATAGACTAATAGGTGTGAGCGGATAATGAGCCAAGGGGCTGAATCATGGAGGTGGGTCTGAGGTCATGCTGGACGACCTGCTGCACTACAGCAAGCAGAGCAATGAGGCACTTGCACAGTTTTGGACGTAAAAGCTACTTCAGAAATTAATGTTGTCGGTTTTAGGCGGAGGTTGCAATCCTGCAGTCCAAAAGCCTCAAGATCCAACTGTAATAATGAAAAAGTTTATGGAGTGGAAAATCTAATTGTTCAAATCTTTTGGCAAATACCGCTTCAAGTTTTTTATGCTTAGTATCTAACTTTCCCACTGGATTTATGAAAGAAAGGAGCATTGAAGTCATTTTAAATTACGTAATTCCACCTACAGTACCTTAACAGTTTTTAAATGTTCTACTGTAGTTCAGGAATTTGTTTATGGTAAGCTACTTCATGAGCTACTTATTTTTTCACCCTGTTATATTGAGTGGTTCACAACATTTTCGTGTTACATAGGCTACTCCCACAGCCCTGTCACAGCCCTTCACTGACATCACCTGTCATGTTCCCAAATGTGTTCATTTCTTATAGACCCTGGACAAATCAACCATTTATCCATTAGATATTTCAAGCTTTTGTCTTTTTTTTTTTTTTTTTTAGCTATATATCTATATATATCTGTATGTCTCTATAATTTAGCCATTACCAATAGCTATTCAGCTGTTTATCCATTCATTTATGTTAGCCATTTATCTTTCATACTTAACTGACATTAACTGTTTAGACTTCTCTGCTTGCTTTTAATGAGTTTTCATACACTCTATAAAGCAAATGTACAGTATTTTTGAAAATCAAATTGTCATTTCTGTGTTTTGAAATTAATTCAGTTCAGTTATACCATGTATGCACAGACAACTTTAGAAGTACCCCTTGGAGAAGTACTCCTTGTTGGGAATCACTGTTAATGAAACTGTATCAGGGATTCAATTAGAAATCCTCCTGTGTTGTTTTTGCTGATGTCAGGATAACGGAGGTTGTGGTAGACTTCCTTAATCTTGTTGACTTTATGAGTGAGGCCACGACTAATGAACGATCCCACAGAGTCACCACTGGGGTGTTGGAAACACTCATCTTTCAAAACGTGAGGTGAAAGCTACCCATGACATTTCCCTGCTATTGTCTGCTTGTTTCCAGGAGTGACCACATTGTGATGCTGGAACTGTGAGCGAGTGTGTGTGTGTGTGTGTGTGTGTGTGTGTGTGTGTGTGTGTGTGTGTGTGTGTGTGTGAAAGCCAAGCGGCTAGCATGGACAATAACTTCAATTCCCAGGGCAACTCAGACCTTGGCACAATGAAAACTATCAGCGTGGGAGCGAAAGGACGGAGACAGTGATGAAAGAGAGAGGAGGGATAGCAAGAGATAAGAGCTTACGTCTGAGGGAACAGCTGAATCATGCTGAATTATAAGTGTTTATCTGAAAATGATTGGAAGGGAGCAGAAAGAGTGGACTGTGGGGAAATATTATAGTCAAGAGGGGCTGCTGGTGTTTCCCAACCTGACAGCTCTGTTTTGACTCGTTGGTGATTGAAAACAGCAGCTGGGGCTTGGTGTGGACCTGGTAACGTGGTAAATAATATTAGGTATTATCTGTGAACATTGGTAGTGAGCCTGTGTGACTCACAAAAACAACAAGCATCCCTCAGCTGGTGCAAACTGCACACCATTGCTCCCACCCTGAAGGAATAGAAAACAGCAGGTTTTCACTGTTTCATTAAAGAGCGGTTGCTTCATCTACTGTTATGTCTCTGCTCATCTTTAGTCTGCTTACACCCACTGCTTTATTGACTCAGGTGTGTGCGTAAGTTTGGGTTTCACAGACAGCTCACCAATGAGGAAATATCTTGACAAATCGCCTTTCTTGATGACCTCAGGGTGCTTCCTCCACACTCACACCCACCTTGGCGATGACAGTGTGGTCTGTGTCTTCAGGCTGGGCCACTTTGATGTGACCACAGAGAGGAAGCAGAGGTCAAGTCTGGGAGATCATGACACGGCTAACAGAATAAGAGACGTCTCCTGCTGATGTCATGGTCGGTCCTGCCCTGGTGTTTTTCCTTTTCCTTCTCCTCTATCCTCATCCTCCTCCTCCTCTTCCCAGCCCAGTTCGATGGCAGTCGAGCTGGCAATGGATTTCTTATTGTAAGAGTGAATACTTCACAAGAGAGATGTGGTTTGGAGATGAACAAAGCACAAGAGGTCATCCAAGACTTCAAATTTGCACAGCATGCTTCAGTGATTTGCTCACTTGCACCTCTCTAGCCAAAGCCACACCCTCTTCTTTAGGCTAAACTCTGGGCTGAAAACTATCAATCTAAACTCTAGAACTTCAATTCCAGGAGATGATCTTGGAATGGTGGTTCAGTCTTACCTATCCCACCTCTTTCCTTGATCCTATCCCCACCTTCTTTTTTAAAAGCATTTTGAACTGCTTATCTATGGATATTTTACCATTATAAATACTTCTTTACAATCTAGTATTTTTCCTAGCTTGCTCAAATCTTTAATTGTTAAACCACTCTAGACCCACCTATTAATACCTAAACCTAACTACCGACCAGTGTCTAACCTCCTGTTCCAAAGCAGAATGATGGAAAAAGTCATCCACAAGCTACCAATTAACCACCTGGCAACCAACAAAGTACAAGATCTCTCCTAATCCAATTCGCCCCAACCATAGAACAGAAACAGCCATGGTCAAGGTTATTTGTTGACTTAAGAATAAATTGTGACAATGGTAGAGTTTCTGACTTAGTATTATTGGATAGTACAGCATTTGACAATATCAAACATGATATTTTAATAGGGAGTGTGGTGACTGCTGCTTGTCTTTTCATCATACCCCTAAGGACGTGATTTTAGTATTTGACTTGAGAATCCTAGGTTTAGAAATGTTTTTATCTCAAGTGGTGTTCCCCAGGGTTCAATTTTAGGCCCATTACTGTTTAATTTGTAGTTGCTGCCTCTGAGCTGAAGAAACACAATGTGTGTTACAATAATTATTCTGATGACATGCAATCATGAGCCATACTGACACAATGTCAGAATGTATCAAGGATATTTACAATTGGATGACTAATATATATATATATTTTTTTTTTTTTACAGTTGAACGATGATAATACAGAAATCCAAGTTATTGATGTAAAAGCCAACAGAGAGGACATTTCCTTTAAATTGTCACTGATATCTCCGGAAAGTATCACACAGGCCAGAAACCTTGGGACCCGAATGCTGAGCAAACTTTCCAGGGCCACATTAACAGCATACTACGGATTTTATCATTTAAAAAAGCTAGCAAAGTTAAAGAGCTTTTTATCCAAGGAAGATGCTGAAAAACTTGTCCATGCATTTATTTCCATTCACCTACACTACTGTAATGCACTCCTGACAGGAATGTCTAAAAAACATCCAGATCAATTACTCCAAAATGTGGCTGTCAGAGTTTTAACTAGAGACAGGAAATATGACCATATAACACCTGCGCTGAGTTCATTTCAGTACATTTTAGACTTGATTTGAAATTTTAGAGCTCTACATGGTCTGGTACTCCAAATATCTCTCTGACATGCTTGTGAGAACTCTCAGGTCATCTGGAACAGGCCTGGTGGTTATTCCCAGGGTCTCCATGAAAACTGGTGAAACTGCCTTCAGCTTTTATGCTTCAAGCCACTGAATATCCTACCTGATCATGTTAGGTGAGCTCTAATACAACCACCTTTTAAAACTAAAGTGAAAACATTACTTTTTAGAGGCACCTGTTGGTAGTCTGATTTGCCTATCTTAGTTATTATTTTATTTTTGCTTCTTTTATTGGTTTGAAGTCTCCTCTTATTTTTTATTGGTCAACTGCTGGTCATAATTAGCTTTTTATTTTTGTTATTCTTGGCTTTAATTCACATGCCTTATTGTTTTAACAAGCTGCTTGCTGGTCTTAATTATTCTATTTTCTGAATTGTTTTTAACTCACATGTATTATTTATTTGTTTGTTTTAAATGTGTCTACTTATGTCTAATTTTTTTACTATTCATTCCCTATTCACTAGTTATTGTAGCTGCAACTTCCATGGTAGCTCACGCTCTGTGCAGCACATTGTGCTTCAACCTGGTATGAAATATGCCATACAGATAATGTTTTGCTTGTTTGTTATCATCCATCTCATTACAGAGTGTGTTAGACCCCATGTCAGGTTACCATATCTAATACAAATAGAGCATGAGATTCCTATAGCTACTCTGCTGCGTTCCAGGAAACTCTTCCTAATTCCCACTGTTAGGAAGTGTAAGGATGACTCTCTTGTTTAGACAGAGAACACTGTCTGCAATGTGATGTAAGATGGAGAGGTGAGAGGAAGGAAAGAAGCAGGGAAGCAAAGAAGATGGAGCACAGGGTGAAAGGATGTAGGATCACCAGGGGAGTACTGAGTGTTTACCTTTTGGTGAGTGTGCTGGAATCCAAATGTGTTCACACGCATTTTAAACAAGAAATGATTGGCTCCCACTGACTGAGCATCTTTTTTTGTAGCTGTGTGTACCCACATGGGTGTGTACAGTACATACTCAGGCATGTTTTTATGCAGGCAAGTGTGAATCTTTATCAACATATTTTCAGTCATGCCAGCGGCATGGGTCTAGGGCTGGCGATGTCATGGTTGTGGGTTTTAGTTTAACTTTTTCATCTTTTATGTTGAAAAAGTTTCTCCTCATGTGTCATGTTTTGTTTCCTTTCTGCCTGTAGCTCTAGCCCTCCCTTGCGATTGTAGATTAGTTTCATCTGTCCCCTGTTGGTCTTGCTCCCTCTTGTGTATTTAGTCAGTGTTTTCCCTCTCTCAGTTGTCAGGTCTTTGTGTTTGTTCCCTTGTCCTGCATTTGATGCCAGTGGTACTCTTCTGTATTCCTGTCTGTGTTCCTCATGCCATAATCAGTTTGTTATTAGGATATGACAAGAAATGGATCCAGCGGACATCGGGTTTTCATAGGAGGATTTGAAGGGGTGGACATTAATGATATGCTGCGGGCCAAAGCCTTTATGGAAAGACCTATCTACTCTAAGACCTGGGTTTTGGGAGTTCCAGGAATGGGAGAACTGTTAAATGGGACTGATAATCTTAAGAAAACCATGTTGGCTGCTGCCAAGCTCCACCTCCTCACTGCTTCCCAGCTTCACATCCGCTGCTCAGTGCTGTGGAGGTTCCACTAGCTGGTGCCTTGGAGGTCCCATTGTCCAGTGCTCAGGCCAAAGTCTCTCCAGTTCCTGGGTTGATCACTACCAAGTTTGCTCCGGAGTCTGCTGGCAAATTGACATCGCTCCTGTTCATGAGTCTGAGTTAGCTGATGTCTCTCCTGTTCCTGAGTCTGATGTCTCTTCAACCCCTGGGATGTCTGATGCCATGTCAGTTCCAGGTTTCCTGTCGGTGGTGTGGCCGTCCCCTGCTCCTGGTTCCCACCCATGCCTGATCCACCCATGCCTTCATGCCAAGCAATCTGCTGTTGCTGCGGAGTTACAGCAGTCTCCTGATCTTGCTGACCTGCAGCAACCTCATGCTCCTGCCTCTGGGTCTCCTGCCCAACATCGAGAGTGACCTCGACTGGTGTCCTCCTGCCAGACCCCCCAAGCAGTTCCACCCATCTGGTCAATCTCCTCAGTGGTTCTGCCCATCTGTCCATCCCGCAGATGTCTTCCTCAGGTCTCCTGCTCCACCCCTGTCCAGCCTGCAGGCATCTGCCTAAGGTCTACCGCTCTGTCCGTTAACCCCCCCATTCTGCAACTCCCTGGCTACTTAGCCCTGAGTTTTGAAGCAATGTCTGGGAGCCATCCTGTACAGAGGAGTGCTGTCATAGTTTTGGGTTTTAGTTATTTCCTGTTTTATTCTGAAAGAGTTTTCATTTTTTTCTGTGAAATACCTCCAAATTTGGATGATGGATTGAAATTCATAGTTCCCAGAGGCTGGAAAGAAGGATGGGGCTTGGGGTTCCCCTGACTCTCACCTAGCACCACTGTTTTATATGAAATTTCTCAACTACTATCGACATGCAATTCAACACAGACATTCATGTTCCCCTCGGGATGAATTACAATACCTCATTCCTGTCAGTCTCAACATGCTAAACTATGATGGTGAACACGATAAACACAAAATCTGTAAAACATCTGATGTTAGCATTTAGCTTAAGGCACCACTGTACTTAAGTGGAGCCTCACAGATTTGCATGCATGGCTGAAAACTCAGTCTTGTTTATATATGTTTTTATTTTATATGAACAACTTTGAAAATTCTTTTTGAACACCTTTTCTTGCATCAAGGGATTTTCAATCAGATTCAAGCCTTAGGGTTTTTCATCTATTTGTCCATGTTTGTTACATAATTTCCTTGAAACTGCCTCATTACATTAATCATTTTAGAAAAACAAACTTTGTCAGGAGCCTTTGCTAAAAGTGGTCTACTTTCTCCAAATGTGTCTGCTTTCTTTCTTGGCAGGCGTGGTAATATGACCCCTCCCACAGCTTGTTTCCACGTGCCACTGCTCAAGAGGAAATCCAAGGAGCAATATTAATACCACAACAGTCAGGTAATTGCTTACACATTAATATTAATTGCGATGCATGCAGCTCTGCTGCCAACTCTGGTGGTGTCACTTGTCATTTTGGTGTATTTTCCACACAAGTCAAGAAGGGCTTGCTTTGATAGTCTGCTCAATGTTCACCCTGACTCTCCCACACTCTGCAACCCACACACATCAGCTGAAATAGGATCTGCCTAATGGTCTGGAATATCCCTGTTTGGGCTGATCATCACTCCAATTTTCTCTTCAAATGTGTAGTTTTGATAAAACCACAGGCCGGTGTGATGTGACGGGAGAGGTGGAGGAGGAGGAGAAGGAGAGTGGGGTGTAAACATTGGGGTTGCTATGGAGGCGGCAGTCAAAGATGTGTGTGTATGTGTGCGTGTGTGCGTGTGTGCACTTTATGGCAGACTTTGAGTGACCTTCTTACCACAGAGGATGTGGGAGTGAGGAGCGAGAGACAATTCTCTGCTCTTCATGCCGTGAGTCTTAAGAGCAGCCTCTCAATCAGATAAAAGAGACCAAAAATAAACAGTGGAAAAATTGGGGCTTGTTCTACCTTTGGTTGTACCTTCTCATGCATGAGGAATCTTGACAAGGCGTGTTATCGTTTTAAAGTGCTCAGTTAATCAAATACTAATACAACAGCTGTGCCTAGGATCGGTGCCATCAAATATTTATGCCAGGCAGCAGCTAAACCATTTCCTCATATTTGGCTTCTCTAATTCATGCATTTCTATCCTTCTGGTTTCAAAACAGGCTGAATCCAGTGGAATCATGCTGGTTGCTTTGAAGCTGAAATAGCAATGGGCAGAACCAGACTGACCGGATCCTGCTCACTGTGACTCCACATTCTGTGAACCCTGAACCTTCACCCTTGACCCTGATTCCTCAGATGGACAAATTGCTGACGTCACAGTTCATGGATAAGTGTGAGGTTGCTGAGTGTGTTGGGGTGAGTATGAGGGCATGGTTACCAAGGAATGCTCTTAAAAACCAGAGATAATCAAATGCTCAACAACAATGCAAGAGTTGGCCGGTGGCAAAGGTAAACACCCAGTCTCAAGTTTAATCTTTGCATGCAGTCATATGGGCACATTTCTCTCTCTCTGTGTGTCTTCTACTTTACCTCTCGTCACCCTTTCTTTCTCATTCATGCTCCATCTCTTTTTTTCCTTTTTCCTCTCTCTTCAGCTGCAGGGCTTTTGGCTGTCTGTCATCTGAAAGAGCATCAGGTTCCATTCTCTGGCAGGCTGTACATAGCAAAACACAGGGGCATGGAGACCGTCCAAACACTCTTTCTCTCTCACACACACAGATCTATGCATGTATATGCACACTTGAGGGTCAACCCAACATGACTAAAAGTGTGATACAACTCAAACAAACACGATAACCTGCATATGTGCACAAACCTTGCCACCACTCTTCCCTTCCACAGCAGTGAGCTCCTGACTCCTTGAGGAAATTGCTGAGGGCACGGGAAACCCACAGCTAAACACAGGTTCTCACGGTGTATTAACGACCCCAGACCAAGAGAAAAGCACTTCATAGCACCACATCCAGAGCCAATGCCAAGACCACGCCACAGCCAGCCAAGTGCAGGAGGATGCTGGAGCCGACACAAGTTCAAACGGTCTCCTGGGAAAGATAAGTTCTACGTCCTCACCAGGTTCACTCTGAAACAGTGTCAGAGGAAAATTCTGGCTGAACACAGACTCCAGTCCTTGTGCTACATTTCAAAAGTAAAATATCAACAGAGGCCGTTCTATACAAGTGTGGTAAAAATAAGAGTAATAGTAAGGGGGGAATGTGGTTTCACTACAACATAACCGAATTCATGTGTGTGGTTTTATGAAGTTAGAAAGCCCATAATGATGGAGTATTAAATGATTGTAGCGCCATGAGGTTTGATGGTTTGAGGGGGGAGGCACATATAAAAAGCCAGCTTTCTCCCATGAACTCCTCTGGCACCCAGAAATTTGCTTGGATTTCGCAAACTCACCCAACCTACTACAACCACCCCTCCTTTCCATTGTCACTGCTTCTGCCTAAAATAACTCCTGTTCCTAAAGGAGGTTCGTTTTCTGCTGGGTTTTCAAATACTACACTGTTGTTCTGCTGGCAGTGGGAAAACAGGAGAGGTTAGGGAGGTCACTCTCTGGGCTAACAGGAGCCACTGCCATGTTTAGATGCTGCAACAGCCACGATGTGCGACCGCTGGATCGTCTGTGGACACTCAGCCTTAATGAGGTGGTCCAGCAGTTCCATGTGACAGTACCTTATTGTGCATGTTTTTGGAGAATGTACATGTAAGTGGATTATAAAAGGAAATGAGAAGGAATTAATAGTATCATCTTGTGCTTGTCCTTTACCTTTTTTAGGTACAGTATGGAGTTCAAGTTCATGTGATTTTATTTATCATTCAAGCACACAGAATTTCTTGTAAGTTCTCTCACTCATTTAATGCAGTATTAATCAATATTTTCCTAATAAAAATGAATCAAATGATTGCGTGTAATGCATGCAATGTGAAAGGTGTTGCTCTTACAGAAAAACCCTCAATGAATTAACACCCAGCTTCCCCTCAGCTCTACATAATGATTTAACATCCCTCAACTCACTGTTTTCATTGAACAAACCGCAACTTTACTGTTTTGGTTCACTCTCTCCGCTCTCACCAACCTTGTTCCCAGCTGCAACAGGCTGCTGTTTTCAGGGGAAAAAACTCTGATAAAATGGCTGCATGATACCTGGCCAGCACCAAATGGCAGACAGACAAGGTTTGCACCTGGTTGGTGAATGCAGTGGAGCAATTACTAGTTAAGGAGCTAGATACTGCACACAGGACTTGGTTAAGACCAAAACAGAGCTAAAAATAGAGTGAATATTGGACTTTGATTTGTCAGGTTGCCAGAAACACAACACATAAATGCTGATGTTACTCTGTCTCTCTTGGATGTGAAATAGGAAGTTTTTGCTCCCACAGCTTGTTCTGTAGCCCCCAGGTAACTATTTTTTTGGGAGTATTGTTTTTCACATTCTTGCAGATAAAGGCCTAAATGAGAAAATCAGTACCAGTCAGACTCATGTTTATACATTTTTGGTTAATTTACCTTTGCAAAAAAGACTTGAAAGCAGGAGGAAGCAAATAATTGAGCTCTGTCCAAAGATAACAGAATCCACTTATTCAGCTCAACTCAACTTTAACACATTTCACTTTGTTTACGCTGTGCGAAGACCAAAGTTTAAAAGGTCAAGTTTTTGTTTTACTGGGGGGTTCATGGATCTCAGACAGGCAAACTCTTGCTTAGTCGACATGTATGCAGGTATTTTTTAAAACAGAGTTTTTTTCTCCTTTGTTCTCAAAAAAAAAAAAAAAAAAGTCCTGTCCACACGAGCACTACTTTAAAAAAAATCTCTGTCCATATCAAAATGGCAAAAAACAACTGAAGCACTGCCATGACCATACTAAACCAACAGGATGATATAACCTTAACCCTAAAGGCATGTTGGCCAATCACAAGCCTGAAAAAAGCTATTACCAGTAGGCTACCAGCAACTACAGGTAGCAACTGCAAGCATGACCCGCCTTCATCATAATAGGATTCGTAAATTTGCGACCAGGTCTTGTCCACAACCAGCGACATTGGCTCTGTATCAACAGAGTTCTGGATAATGTAGCAGTGACCTACATAGCACATTCTGATGCCAAATGTTCCTCCACACAAGTGGAAGAGCAGCAGTAGCAGCTGTAACATGTATGTGTAAACATGCACAAAGTCCTATTTGCAAGGTTTATGTGTAAACATGCACAAAGTCCTGTCAGCGAGGTTAGCACCAGCACTATTTTGGCTACATCTGCCATTGTACAAAGTTACTTCATGTAAACAAAGGAGATAACAGAGCGACACTCTGTTACCAAACAGAGGAGATAAAAGCCAAAAACAAGCCCAAAACTCAGTTTTCCCTGTCTACACATCAACACTGCAAACAGCTTTCTAAAAGCTCCATTTTCAGTGAGCTAAAACTGTTTGTATGTGGCTTAGAGGCGAAAACACATGGAGAAAACTACGTTTTCAAAAATGCCCGTCTCATTTTCATCTTATGTCTTTTTCTTGACTGATTGTATTTGTAGTAATTATTTAAATGATTTTATCTTGCTTTATAACTTGCACTTTAGATTTACTGAATTTTATTATTTTGTTTGGATTGGAAAGAACTGTTGAAAGGTTAAGTATTAATAAAGTTATTATTATTATTATTATTATTA
>JBBMOE010000041.1:2502418-2516388 GCA_037975065.1 Chaetodon trifasciatus
CCCCCCACATGACTCACGATGGCGTTTCTTTCAGTGGAAATAGTGGAAATCCAGCTTTTTGGTCATCTGCCTTCTGTGTCATCTGTCTTCAGAGAATCACTGATGTGCCATGAGACTGGCTGGTAGGACGTGTTAGACTGGCACTGTCACAATGACTGTGTGTAAACAGCTGATTTCATGGAGCAAATCTGAAAAGATTTACATTTGTATTTGTGTTTGTGTTTGAGAAGTCTCCAGCACAACTATCATCCCTCTACCTAAGTACTATTTAAGAGAGATTAAAGGATAGGTTCACAATTTTTCAAGCGTATCTTAAAAAAAAATAGCCGGGTGCCCCCAGTGTACACTGCAACAGGTTTTACTTGCAGTAATAATTCCTCCTGTTCACACTGGCCATACTTCTTTACTACTTGTTCTGTGTTTACTGTATATCCCCATACCACGGCACAGCAAGGGAACACGGGGATTTCATACTAAAAAGACTCATTTGGGCTAATTCATTAATTAATTAATTCAGACTGCTGAAGCCTCATACTGGCTTCAATAAAGTTATAAATACACACATACATAATTTAATGGCCAGTATGAACAGGATGGGTGATTATAACAAGCAATGGATGGATATTATTCTCATGTCTACACAATTAATATGAAATTTATCTTAGCATAACAACCCTCAGAGGGACCAGGCTGCAGGGACTTCCTGGGATCTCTGCTGGTTGCCCACCAGTCACAACTTGTCATTTCTATACCTCTTTTTGTACAGATTAAACAAACAAGATATAATGTGTGAATGAGTGAGTTTCAGAGGTGCTGGCATCTGTGCAGAGACAGCCTCCTTGTTTTCCCATTCCCAGCATTAATGCTCAGGTATGCTGTCTGCTGGCTGTAGCTCTGTGGTATTTCTCATCTAAATAGGGGTTCTTCTCGGGGTGTTGAACTGCTCCTTTTGAAAAAAAGACCTATATCATGAATTCAGTTACATACAGTACATCTTGTGTGTAGGTGTGTTCCAGTTCAGCTTTGCTTCAGAGGGATTTGACTGTGAGAGTGATATCAATCTTCTCGTGTAACATTTGGCAAGAAAGCAAAGTTCCAGCATAGCGTAGGCCCAATTCCAGACAATTGCAATATTCCTTTAAAATGCACCAGAAAAGTCCCTTAAGGTTAGCATGTGGTCATGACTATCAACGCTGTCTCATTGCCAACCAGCAGCGCATCAAGCGAGGATGGTGGCACACTGGCTTTGAAGGAATTAAAGAGTCCTCTAATAGACCTCCAGGAGGTGAAAGAAACAAGATAACATCTGTTCTTCAGGTCCAGGCAGAGACCGCTGTCAAAACAACTCCATGCTTCCTTCATTAACATGATGACAGTACAGACTAATGGTTCAAGTAGGCTAATAATCAGTGAATCTGCATTTTTATTCATCAGAATTCTGTTTTTTCTCTGATATGGCTGTTGGCTGAACAGGTCACAAAGTAGCATTGACTCTGGAACTAATGAGCCTAAGCTGCTACACCTATGGTGAGTGTGAGTTATTGACACTGAGTGTTCAACCAAAGGAGCAAACTATGATAATTATGTGACAAACTGCCAGCATAAATAAGTATCAGTCTAGTCTTGCAGTACGTCACTAAGTTTTATGTCTCTAACTCTATTTCCCCTTCATGCAGTTGTGTTTTGAATTTTTGAGTTTGACACTAGAAGGCTGTTTTCACATTCGTCTGCTGAAGGGGGAAAGTTTCCAGCAGGATTGGACATCACAATTACTTCAGAAGTCCCCCCCCCCCCCAAACATATTGGGCAGATTATTATAGGAAGCAGAGCATTAGTATGTGTCTGGAGAGAGTCGTTGGATCAAATGTGGTCAAGTGCCTCATTCATTTAAATCTTAATAGCATGAATTCTTTAAATTTGAATTATGTGAAATGCATTTCTTTATGAAAGTAATAGTTTCTAATTCTTCTATGAAAACCCTCTGAATGTTTCTTTTTGTCTGTCTGTGTTTGTTTCACACATGTTATGTGTTTGTTGTTGAGTATGACAGAAGTGGTCGTTCTTTGGTGTTCACAGGCGTGTGAACTGATGACTGATGGCGTTAAAGTTGATTTATTCTGTTACACTCGTGTTGTGCTGAACACAGCCTCGGCGCAGGGGCTGTGTGTCACCGGGGGTGTGGAAGCGCAGAAGGGGTGGATCACGTGTTAATGCCTTTCTGTAAAAAGCCTCTGGAGCCATAAAGGGCTCGCTTTACCTGTCGTACGCTCAGGTCTATCTGGTTGCTCGTCTCTTCCGTTTGCCTATCTGAGTGGCTCTGATTGGCCCCAGAGGGAAGCGAGCTCTCTCAGCCCACCCACCGCTGATCATAGCGACTCTTGCAGTCTGAGTTTCCTTCCTTGCATTGAGTCCGGATCCTGGCCACGGGACTGAACGGTACACACCGAGCGCACATCATGGCAGCTACTCACAGCGAGTACAGAGGCTACCTGCGAAACACCGTCGACATCGAGGCAGGGCAGCACCGCTTCCACCAAGTGCAGAGCTCGGAGCCCACTTATCGGCCGCTCCTATTCGGAACCCTTGCTGTCATGGGATTGCTTCAGGTGGCTTCCAGCGTGGCGATCTTATTACACCTGACAGGTTATCTGCAAGAGGTAGGCTCAATGTGACTGTGGTCTGGTTTGCTTTTTGACTGCCAGCGCGCGATCACACACTTTCTTGCCGTCGGCATGTATGTAGGTTTAGTCGAGCTTTGGTTCTGTGTGTAAATATTTATCTACAAACACTCCTCTGCTCGGCTGCCAACGACTTAACGATAGTTCAGCGACGTTTGCGCAACTTTACAATACCATAAAGTACCAGATAAGTTTTCCAGCTGTATGTGAAGTTGGCGGTGCGCGCTCTTAGAAGTAAAGCAGATGTAATCTGAAGAGGTGGAAAAAAGGAAGCCTCAACATCCAGCCAGTGCTGCAGTTTTGTGCGCAAAGCTTCGTGCACTCTTGGCGTCTCTTTGATGGAGCTGCGCTTTGGCGGCACGCAGTGAAAACACTTCTTCCCTCGCTGTGAAAACACCCCTACTGATAGATAGCATCTGAAAACACCTTGATGAAGTTTTCCACGGAAATGAGTGATTTCAGCGTGATGTTTTCCAGGGGCTGCAGCTCGATTCGAAGCATCGTGAATTCGTTTGGAAGTGTCTCTCCTCTGTAAATACATGTGTCAGACTTGCAAGATGTCTTGTTTGCAAAATACAGATGTTTTCACTTGAGGCTCTCAGGCTGCAGTTTCTCTTGTGTGTGTTTACATGTCATCTGGGGGGTTATATTTGTAATTTATACGTGTCAGAAGTTGTAAACTTTTGTGAGCTGCTTTTGAGGAGTTTGGAGGCAGAAAAGTCTGGCACAGCTCAGGGAACACTGTGTGTTCTGACTTGCTGGTCTGACAGTGCAAAGTCAGTGATACTATCAAAATACAAGTGTCCTGACATGGTCCAATGGTTTTTGTCAGGTCATCTTTGCCATCTCGTTGGCTGCGTGTCTGGGAGCTTGTAGAATAACATTTACATTCTGCCACAGTTGTTTTTGTTACTTTATGGCACTTCTGGAGTTGAATAATTGTCATGTTTCAACAAGCCAAGAGAGCAGACCGCATCTCCGCTCCGCCAGGATGCTGGAAGTTCACCTGGGGAGCATCTGTCTGTCTGTCTGTCTGTCTGTCTGTCTATCTGTCTGTCTGTCTGTCTGTCTGTCTTTCTCTGTTTGCCTCTGTGTCGTTCTCAGTGTTTGTGTGTTAAATTTCTTTGGCTTGGCTTTGGCATAAACACACTGCAGTGTGGTAGTAGCTAGTTATGTACTGGATGTGAGCCAGACAAAAAAAATAAAAATCCAAAAAATCAAATAAAAGGAAGGGAGGCAAAGGAGTGAAAACCCCAGAGAGAAGAACAGGCGGCCAGAAGGAGAGACACAGTGTTTCATTCCATTGCTGTTGTTAATTTGTGTAATAACATTTGTTTGTGGGATTGGTCTGATTATGTGATGAGAAGGATGCGGGTCCCTGCCTTTACTGAAGTGTTCCTTCAACACCCAGCAGCATGAGATGCCCTCTGGTTGCTCTTAGTGAACACACAGCCTTTTTTCCCCCAAATTCTCTGACAGCTGCATATGGTAGCACTTTTAGCGTGAGTCAGAAGTTGTGTGTGTGGACTGGAGTTAGGCACCAGACCATCATCTGCCCACAACACCTGTAGAACTTCCTGGAGATGGAGAGGAGCGCTTGAATCTGCATGGCGCCTTGCCTGC
This sequence comes from Chaetodon trifasciatus, assembly GCA_037975065.1. Classification (NCBI taxonomy): domain Eukaryota; kingdom Metazoa; phylum Chordata; class Actinopteri; order Chaetodontiformes; family Chaetodontidae; genus Chaetodon; species Chaetodon trifasciatus. The sequence goes on from JBBMOE010000041.1 coordinate 2,506,720, forward strand.
GGAGGAATGTGCTGATCATGGCAGGTTTAAGAATGCTGCTCTGATGCGAACATGAGTGCTGAAGTGTTCGTTTATTGTTGTTTGTCTTTGTGCATCAGACTGGATGCATGCCTGTAAACCTCTTCACAGACAACAGTCCTGCAAATGAGAACTGGTGCTCAGTCTCCAAATCACTTTGACTTTCACCTGCTGTTGTGGAATGCAGTGTGACATGCGGGAAATAACCTCCCACTCCCACACACTCCGTCTCTGCCTCTTGCTCTCTCTCTCTCACACACACACACACACACACACACACACACACACACACATATATATATATATATATATATATATATATAAGCATCCAAACTGAATACTGCTTGCCTTTCTAAGTGTTTTGTACAATAATTATCCCACCCACATTCTCATCACAGCTCATTTGAAGTGTCATATCTATGCTGTTTGACATCGACCTCTCTAACCTGGACTCCTGTGTTTCTGTCTCCAGGTAGATTTGTCCACAGCCCCGCATCGGCCTATAGAGGTGAGTTTGACTCCAGGCAACAACACAGCTTCTGACTGGAGCACTGTCACTCAGAGAAATTGCATTTTAATTGATTTCCCCCCTGCTATGATATTCTACACATTTTTTTGAATCTGCTGTATACAACATTTTGTTATTGATCATTAAACATCAGGACCGATTGCCATTAATGCAATGTCTGCTTCAACAAACTTAATATCAAAAGACTTTGATTGATTTGCTCTATCAGTCTTTGATATGCCCCTGAAGGGAAACTGTGGTGAAACAAAGCCAAAAATAATGTTTCAGAGGCCAACAGTAATCCACTTTAAGAATGTTTTGAAGCATACCTGGAATTTCCTCCACTATTAAGGGACAGGTACAGCGCGTGCAATATGGTGGTAATGTTTTTAAAAGGGAAGAGTTAAAGCAGCAAAAAAAGAAACAGAAAAACAAGATAATCATCTGAAAATTTGCACCGACAGTAGTCATGATTTCAGTCAGTCACTGGTGTGTTTCCAGTATATACACCACAACCCCTGTAAAGCAAGCACCAAACCATCGGTGGTCACACAGGCTGGAGAGAGGTCAGACCACAGCAGGAGAAACACCTTTCTGCCTTTTATGTAGGGTCATTTTCCCACAAGTTTGATTAATTCCATCCTAACACTGTGCATAGAGAGTAGTGTACTGCGTCAGCTATTAGTGAGTCACTCATTGGCATCAGTGGTTGCGGAGTGTTCCTTCGATCATCAGCAGTAGCATGACAGAGTTAGAAAAAAGGAATTCTTAATTGCTGAAGTCATATTTGTTTCTCTAATCCCTTTTTTGGAATTCGCCATCGGTTTTTGGCACGGGTTTTGCCGAGCAAGACCAGAAACCATCCAGGAAGTAAAACAACACAGAATAAATGCGCTGCTTTGCTTCACCAGTGTTTGGTTTCCCATAATGCTTTAGTTTCCTTTGAAATTATGTATTTGTGTTTGCCCTGACTATCCCTGGTGGAGTACTTACACAAACCACCCAGACTGTCTTGGACTGAGGAGCTCATTGTGTCGTTAGCTCTCGGCTGTTTCCCATGAAGCGCAGGGAGACATGCTGGGAGCTTTATGAGGTGTCAGGGTGACAGGTCCACTTGGCCCACACTGTGTTGTGTTAGGGTTAGCCCTGAGATGGCCAGTGCCCTCCGCTGACAGTTCAGGGGATTTGCTAGAGAGCAGGCCTCAGTGGACAGCTGTCAGTTCTCCAGTTCAGCTTTGGTGTGCACTCTTTGATGTGAGGCAGGATGTGCAGGCCTACGCTGAGCTGGGGCTGTGGTCAGTGCGATCTCGGGAGTGGTGAGAACACAGGACCATGAATCAGACACAGCTCATGATGTGAATGTTTAAAGTCTGTGGAGAACTGAACAACTGTGTAAGAAGGAGGTCTGAATGATGCAGTATGAAACACAAAGAGACAATCTGCTTTGGTGGCCAAGCTTTGAATGTGAGGACTTTTGTTCCAGTGTAGCATCTTAGAAACCACGTATCAACATAGTGGAGATGGTGAATGAAGTATGTGGTGCGTAGTTAAAGGACTGAACTAAAGCCTGCATGCACCATGGTATTCTAGGACCAAGCATATGAAATCAAGTTAGCAGTCGCTGGATGTAAAATTTAAAGCAGACATTTCTCCTTCGTGTAGCAGCTCCGGCTGGTGCAGAGTGATTGTCACCATGCTGCACTTTAATTCAAGATCGCACTGTAGATCAGGAAGCTGCCAAACTGCAGCTACTTTGTCTAAATAATCTCTTCTCTCTGGTTAAAGAGGTATGACGTGGTCTCACCACAAATCAAGATAGATCCCACAATGTAGGGCCAATTGGGAGCGCGCTCACAATTACCTTGTAGCCTTGGCAAGACGTTGTTTACCCCTGTCTCATTCCAAGACGCTACGCTATAAACATGTTTGTGCAGCAAATTGTTTTTGGAGGACAGACAGTGCTAATCTTAGTTTGAGAGCTGTGCAAATTTGTCTGGACTTGGGTTTGTGAATAAATACTTCACAGTAATATTAGCACAGCACAGGTGCAGTCTTGCAAAACCATGTTAATGGTGTTGGTGGGACTGGCTCTGTTGAGTTTGTTTGGAATGTGTTACAGTGTTAGTGCTCAGGGGCACTGTGTGTGGTTTTTAAGTTGGTATGTTTAAATTTTCTATCCATTTCAACACTTTCCAGTTCCAGTTCTTTTTATAGGTGCTGGCTCAGAGTTAGGATGAGATGATATTGCCAGGAAACCTGAGATTATTGGATCAGACGAAATTACCGTAAAAACATAAAACAAGTTAAAACACATTTAAGATATAACAACAATTCAGTCTGTTGAATCTAAATAATGTTTTCATTGACGTGTAGTTTACCACGCGTATTTGTGTCTGTTGGACACATATGCACACTAAAGAGTCCTGTTGTACTAATTTTATTATAGTCGCATCCAAAATTGTGTCTCAATTTAAACACCAGAAGGTATTTTTCCAGGTAACTGACAAAGCAGTACAACTTAAACAATGTCATTTCACCTGAGATCTCCTGGGTGAGACAGTCGATAGAGGCAGAAAACAAAACACTCATGTCTGATATTTTAATCTCATACCAGATGTGTAAGAGAGTTGGCAGCATGAGTGCAGTAACTATTTACTTGCTTGGAAACCATGTTTTCCTTGAGTGTATATGCTCTGTCTTGCCTGGGGATGACAGCCCAGCTCAGACTGTGCATGGCGGCGTGATTGGCCTCGAATAGAATCAGCACTTGAGGCTGAATACAGTCCAGATACTTTTTGTGCCAAGTCCGTGAGAAGTGGAATCTATCTGAAAGGTTACACTCACCAGGAGGCCTCCCTGTCGCAGCCTCCGGCCCCAAGCACAACCACGGCTGTAATAAGAAGTTAGCAGGCCAGCCAAAGAAGATGGATAATGCACACAGACACTTACTGTCTTCAGACACACAGACACACAAGTCCATGCAAACAGATGCTTATTCAAAGAGACAGCCGAGCAAAGCTGTGGCAAAGCATGTCCAAATCGTATTGTTGCTGTAAGAGAAAGTCGTCTGTGTGTGTGCGGGTTAATTGTTGATGTCTCTTTACTGATGTGGGTGTAAGTTTCAAATTGCGCAACTTCTCCAAGTAGCAGACATAACACACACACACACACACGCACGCAAAGAAATATAAGTGATGTTTTTTACCTTTCGTTTCTCAGGCATTGTTTGTCAACTGAACTTTTCCTGTTTTCTGCAGGAAGTACAGACGGAGCCAGTGCTGAACGCACTGAGAGACACAAGAAAAAGCAGACGGTGCAAAACTCCAAAAGAGAGCCTGCCATCAGCTCATCTACCAATCAGAGCACATCAAGAGTACTCTAAGAGTGAGTCCAGTTGAATAAACATCCCATTGTTGTCGCACTAGAAACACTTACCTGTCAGTCTGGATTCATTACAAACACAGTTTAGATAATATAGAATATAGTCGACTCAGCGTGTTAAAATGCTGTTTGATTATAATGTCAACTGGGAAGTTTATATATTCCACAAAAATAACACAACATGTCTCAAATCACCAAACATACAACCCGATTTAGTGAATCACTAGTTTGAAACTAGTTAGTTACTAAGAACTGAAGTTTGAGGGGCTCACTCAGAATCCTCTTTGTTTTGTTTGTTTCTGATAAATCAAAGCAGATGATGAGTAGATTAACCAGAACTTCCTTTGTTTTATGTTTGTTGTGAAGAGGGTGAGCCAAAGGCCATCACCATTGACTGGGACGACGTGCACGGATACCGCCACAGAATGGGCTACCAGAAGGGGAAACTGCTAGTGATGGAGTCAGGTTTCTACTATGTTTACGCCAAGACCTGCTTCCGCTACTACAAGTACGTGCCAGAGGACAGCAGTCAGGTTGGGATCCCACCAGTAGATGTTAGCAACACCCAGCTCATCCAGTACGTCTACCACGAGAGCATCAAACAGAACAGCAAGGCTGTAGTGCTGATGAAGACGGGCAGCACCATGCGCTGGAACAACACGAGCTATAACATGTACTGCGCCCAGCAGGGCCGAGGAGTTCGGCTGGAGGAGGGAGACGCCTTGTTTGTCAATGTGTCCAATGCATGGATGCTGGACCCGGAGGGAGAAGGGACGTATTTTGGGGCCATAAAGTTGGGTAACTGAAATTTAAACACGTGGGGAGCGGACATGCTACTGAACATTTGATATGCCAAAGAACCACTGTTTGTGATTTATAATGTTGATTTGTCAGAAATGTGTGTTTTTTTTATTGTATGTGTTGTTTTTTTACACTTTGCTCTATGCCAAATAGCCTTGGAGTCCTTCACAAGAAAAACAAAAGAAAAGGTATTCTCCTTTAAAAACTTGTCTTGCCACTCAGCCCTCAACTTCATCCAAAATAGCACTGGATTTTTTTGTTTTTTTTAGACTTTTTTTAAGTATTGCGGTTTGTTTTGGGAAATTTCAATACATTTCAGTTCAATTACAACATTTAGACTTAAGCATAGACATGTGTTTATGCGCTAATTAAACAAACCACAAGGGAGCAACTAAGGAAGCAAGTTTGTTGGAGAGAAGTGCAGTGAGAAAAGATTGTTGATTGTTGGAAAAAATGCCAAAAAAGAAAATTGTTGCTGAGAGAGCATCTGCTAGTAGTCTGCAGATGATCACAGAATAAAAATAACAGAACTTCCTGTTCTGTCTCTGACCCACAGCTGTGAATGCACAAGGGTTTTCCTGATAGGTTTTGTAAGTGTGAGCAAAGCAAGAAACGAGGCGTACTCACAGTAAGTCAGTCTATGGTATTTGGAATCGACAGATGATTATATGACCCTCAGATCTCTAAGGCACCATTGAAACTTGATACCATGAAAAATTCACTTTGACTCTGACATTTTTTTTAGCAACAAAACCAGCTTAAAAAGGTCATGTGTGCTCCAAAAACACATTTGTTGTCTGAATGAAATGTGATGAGTTGCCTGATCATTGAGGGCAATTACAGGACAATGTCATTTTAAACAATGTCATTAAGGAGGTAATGACATCTGTTGTGTTAATGTCAATCAACAAGCAATGCAGATAGCTGGACTGTCTGACCATAAATGGCATGACTCTTGTCTTCTTTAACTAGAGGAACCAAATTGAGTTTGGTTCATCCTTAACTTAAAGTTTGTTTTTCATTTGGCTCTTCAGTGAGGTAAATGGGAATATGCACTAAATATTTATTTATTAGCTATAGAAGTACAGAGACAGGTCATTGTTAAAGTGACCTTTCAGCTGTAAAAACCATTTATATTTTATGTCTGTATGACATTCATTATGCAGCACTTAGAGGAAATAGTAGACACGCTTTTTGTTATTAAAACACAGGGGCTTCATTTTAAATTCCATATTTATGTATCTTGATTTTGACAATTCTGTGTGCACTTGCTTAGCCAAAAGCAATATGGATATATTGTTTCTTCTACAAGATTGTAGCATACCTGTAAGATTTTCATCTGATTTGATAGTTTTTTTCCATTCAGTGTTCTTTTTATTTATGTTTGTGTATGTTTTAATAAAAAAAAGAAAAACTACTTTTGTAACAGTGTTTCATGTGTGTTGACATTACCCAGGTCAGGCTGGAGTTGCTGTTTGCAGTGAAGAGGATTAAACTTCACAGGATTAGATCGCAGCCACCTTGCACTGTAACCTGATGAACAGGCCACCCTGACTGTAATTGTGATGTGCAATTTGATAATCTCCACAATCTTCAACACCACTATGGCCAAAGAGTGAAGTCACGCTGTTCCTTTACCCTGCTGCAACCCCGGTCAGAGCAGCCCACCAGCTCATTACAGGGATAGGTTGTATAGAAAAGCCGCCCACTCGTGCTGCAGTGCTGCTAACTCACAGCAGACATTTGGACCACAGCACAGAGCGACCTGCAGAATAAACAAGAAACAGACTGCATGGGATGGGAATAATGATGAGAATTTCATTACTTCACTGTAATGTGTGTAAGCTGTTTTGATCATTGTGGTTATGGGTCTCCCATGAAGCCCCATGGCATGTGCGAGAGAGAAACTGTTTTAATGTTGGACCCGAAGCCAAACAATTCCTTTATTGTCTATACTTGGGCGTTCACCAGCATATGGCCAGAGAATGGTTCACACGTTTGTGCTGTATGCTGGGACCTCACACGGCTTTCAGCTCATTGTTCAAACGTTACTGAGAGTTTGAAATAAAATCTGGGCTTTGAGGAGAAATGCTTGGCTGAGGTGTAGACGGAGCTGATTAGTATTCAAGTTTTTCAGGATTTTCAATGCCATCTTTTCTGAAGAAAAAAAGCACTGACTGCAAAAGTGTAATATTTGCTGTAAGTGGTCTGAATGAAATGTCTTTCAAAAGAACAATACAGTTTTTAAGGGAAATTGTTCATTTGTGCCTTAAAGAATGTTTGTTTTTTTGAGAACTATTTTATGCAGATAACAAAGAGCTTTGCAACAACAAAACATTTCAGCTGTGGAGTCCATAGGGCTACTCTGTTTCACATTTCAAGTCCATGTACAACAATAATAAATATGTGTTCTGAGTTTGTCAGAAGTTTGGCAGAAGCCGTAAGCATAAACAATGGACTTCCGTAGTGTGGCACCCTTTTGAAGTGAGTTGATTTCTCAATTCTTGGCGCTGAACAGAAACCATTAAAATGTGTTGTGTCAGTAAACATTATGGAAGGCTTGGCGTCTGCTAGACCCCCACCCTGAACACATACACACACATACTCCTGCTCGACATGTATACTCACAGCCATATACACACTCAGACAAAGAAGTTTCACTTGCTTGCTGCACTCAGTGGTTCATAAAATATGCTTATTTTACTCCTCACGTATCCTTCCTTTATTTGTTCTAACCAAGGAAGGTCATTGAGAGCAAGCTCTCATGAGCAATGACACCATGATAACAGCACTCAACTAAATATTACAATCCATCTAAACCAACAGAGGTACGTGAAAGATACATCCACAAGTTTCACAACAAACAGGTCAAGGAAGAATGGTGGCTATGGCAATGAAACTCAATGGTCTAATCCATGTCAAAGTAGGTATGGATTTTGATTCCCTCTACAGGGCATAGAATGGATTGCTGACTTGTATATTTGCTCCTGCCAACAGGTCTTCAGATATTCCATGACGGCCAGTTGCAGACAAGCTTCTATGGCTTTATGATGCTGCATCTCCAGCAGACATGATTTCAGTCTTCTCTGGGCTCAGCGAAGAGGTGGAGCTGTTGATTCAGAAAAACAAAGTCATGTGTTGGAAAACATATCAGGGTGTTTTCCCCAAATAAGCAGCACCAGAGACATCAATATAGAAGTGAATGCTATTAGCTAACTATGGGTGCTTAGCTTTATGAGACTTTGTGGTTTGGACGAAGTGGAGCTCTGAGAAGTCAGTTTTACCGAGCAGCTGGAGGGCTTTGTTTTGTGCAGTCAGGTTGCTTAGTGTTTCGCACGCTTCCACCAATTTAAATATCCATGCACTTACACACTGGAACTATCAATGTAGTGTAGAAGTTTGTGCCCACGTAGATCAGCACACATGTTCAAAGGCACAACCAACCTACTTAACACACTCACTTCTGCTGAGTCAGCATGGCCACCTATTTTCACAAGCTGGGCCCTCGCCCTTTGTCTTCACCCCAATATAGCTCAGATGTCTCTGGCTTTTGATGTCTGACGTTTTTACCACTTGGCTAATGCTAACATTTGTGTTATTAAAACAATAACAGAGTGAGATTTACAGGCTATGCTGCAGACACATGGGCGTGAGATAGCAGGAGGGTTATTACTGTAACCAGGCCCTGTCATCTCCTGTATGAGCTGTCAGCTAAGAGTGTGTGTGCCAGACTGTCTACATCTGTGTGAGAATGTGGAGGTTGTTGGTCATGCAGAAGTATTCAATTAATGGACACACCCATTAGTATATAAATAACTTATATAGAGGTCATCCTAATGAGTCAGTGGGTTCAGGCACATACAATGTCACCCCAAACTCTTCAAAGCCATCTCTCTCTCTTCCCCATCTTTTCTTTGTCTTCTCTCCATCAAATACCAGATGAAGCACAGGTATATAATCATCTCAACAATGAGATTCAACACTTATCCCACATTGAATGTCTTTGTGACCCTTCTGACCTTCTACTTGTCCCTTTTGACCTGGCTTCAGCACCATGGATAGCACATCTAATATCTGACTTTCAGTCCTTAAAAAGTGATCTTTGAAGCCTGAAAGAGCTCAGAAAAATGGTAATTATGTGAAAAAACTGAAAGCTCAAATACAAATACTACATGGACCTTGTGAGACCTTACAAAAAGCACAGTCTTTCTTTTATTTATTTATTTTATTATCTTGATCATTGTTCATTCAAGAAGCAAAATGCTTACTAATACATGCAGCAATGGTCTTTTTTTTTTTTTTTTTTTTGCTTGCTTTGCTACAGTGTTGTGTTGGGGTTATATGGACTGGAACAAGAATGTTATCACTGCTGAGGTGCCCCTGAGCAAAGAACTTGGAACCTCCAACAGCTCAGATGGAGTTGCTCCAGTGGCCAGCAGATCAGACTGTGGTTGTACTGGGCAGCTTCCAGGTGTGAATGTGTGTAACTGTGCCAATAGTATGTGTGTTTGTGGCTGTTTGTAAGGGTCAGTTCAAATAATGACTGTCTTCATAGCATAACCTACCATTAGCAGCCAACATTTATCAATCCTAAAACCAAAATAAATAAATATATAAGTAAATCTTTATATTGCTTGTCATGAACAAATTCATCATTATGTTAAGAAATACCCTGTAGTCAGTTGTTCTACTATTGGCGCAGTAAACGAGCAAGCAAGCCAGCTGAGTCTCACGAGTGCTGAGCCAAGAGCTGGCCATCAGCGCTGAAAGCAAAAGTAATATGTCTCAATCTGAGCTCTGACTTAAGGAAGGTTTGGGAATATCTGAAGGAAATTCACAGTGATAATACCACAACCTTATTAATAAGTGCAACACTGAAAAGATCATACTCATACTCATCACCTTCATTCATTCATCTTCTATACCCCTGATTATCCCTTTCGGGGTTGGGGGGGGGGGGG
>JBBMOE010000041.1:2516447-2544625 GCA_037975065.1 Chaetodon trifasciatus
GGGGGGGGGGGGGGCTGGAGCCTATCCCAGCTGTCAATGGGCGAGAGGCGGGGTACACCCTGAGCCGGTCACCAGCCGACTGCAGGGCAACATACATACACACAAGCATTCACTCTCACATTCACACCTAGGCACAATTTAGAGTCACCAATTAACCTAATGAGCATGTTTTTGGTCTGTGGGAGGAAGCCGGAGTGCCTGGAGAGAACCCACGCAAGCACGGGAAGAACATGCAAACTTCACACAGAAAGGCCCCCGCCTGACCCAGGGATCGAACCAGCAACCTTCTTGCTGTGAGGCACGCGCACTACCTGCTGCGCCACCATGCCGCCCCCCATTACCTTCATCACTCTATAATTTAAAGTTGCTTTAACCCAGTGGTTTTGAAGCCAAAAAAATGCACCTGTGTGAAGACAAATATACTGCCTAAATATGGACTGGAGTCCATTATTGATTTACCTTTACAACCTTTTCACATTACATTGAGTGATAAGATTAATTTGAATCTAAAAAATATTAATTCATGGATATTTTATTGTCAGAATCAAGCTATTTCCCCACAATAACAATCCTGGTTTAAAAAATTGTGGATCTATAATGACCTCATTTAACCCACACCAACCATCAGCTTGCAGTTTTGTCCAACAAACATTTGTCATATTGGAAAAATAGTTGCAAAGTACCACACTAATCACACTAAAAATAAAAAGTTACAAATATGTTAACTGCAACATGTGAATATGATATACTATTATTTTAAATGAATGGACTTCTTCTCAGGCAGACCTTATTCCTGTGATCTCCAGTGTTTGGTTTGTCTGTTCTGGGCTACTGAAACAAGGCTGTGCAACATGATGGACTCTGTGGAAGAGGACCTGCTCCCTCTGCAGATATAAAGAGTTCATTCCAAGGTAAGGAAAACACAACGATTCTATTTTCAGATGATTATAAACTACTAAAAAACATACTTGAATATTATATTCCATTACTGCCATTTTCTGCCAATGCATCCCCTAAATCATACACACAAGTCCTTTAAAGTCCTTTAAATGGCATATCTAATTACTTAGTACTTATGTAAGGACTCATTTAATTTATATTTAATCCTAACTGTGTGCAATCTTTTTTTAACCATTGTACATAATACATTGCATTAATTCCAGAGTGATCTCTACTAACGCACAATTTTTAAACAATCGCACAATGTGTTGCACTATAGCATAAAAAGAGGCTGCATAACAGTTTACACTGTATGTACTTCCTAACATGAGGTGTTAGGGATCATGTTAAAAAAAAAAACTGCCTGTGAAAGCACAGGAGACAAAGATGGGAATAAGTCCAGGATTTTATTATTCTATCCAAGACAGTGTATTGTGTAGTGTAGTGTATTGTGAAGTGTATTATGTTGTATTTTCATAAATATATCAGCCAAATTCCCAACACTGCAATTGTGTGTGCTCATTTATGTGCAGACAAACAAGCAGGAAGACGTGCACTAGGCAACATAATCTTTGTATATTCAGATTATTTCTTTCTGTTTCAAAATGTGCAGCATATTCCATCCTCTACCACACATTTGCCTTTTCCTAACTTCCCACATGGGGATCATTAAAGTTTTATCTAATGGAATGTTTTCCCTTCAATTTTGATCGTGTGCCTACAAATTCCTCTTGTTTTGAATAAAAACTTACAGTATTTAGGCTCTGATCACTGCTGGTCAGTTCACAGATTTCATCATGGGACTTTAAATTACACCCAGAGGAAGGGGGAATGTTAATAAAGTTAAAAACAGGAAACACTGTGGTTGAACTTACTCTAATAGACACAGACAACTGGCAGACACACACACACAGATGCATGCACCCATGCAACCACACTCAAGTGTGTGCGCAATACCTCATGCACACACAAACACATACACATACTGAGGGAATCCCCATCCGAGTCATGCAGCGGCAATCCTCAGAGTAATCCCTGGATAAAATGTCTCAGATGGATCAGGTAGCTTCCATTAAGATGTGGTGACACCTGGACAGAGACATTAAGTAACACTGATTTAAAACACTAATCCTCATGAGGACACCTGCAACTCAAAGCCCTCAGTAGCATTAACAGACTAGGAAAATTCTTAAGATGAATTAAGCATCTTGTTAACATTTGAATATGTCCTGTCTTTCAGTGGGTCTGATCTGAGATGCAGTGACAGCCGGGGAATGACTCACACAAAGGGGTTGTGCCAGGACAATGTCAACATACGGTATGAGACCTAAATCAGCACAGGCTCCCAGACTTCCCAAACCGCCAGCAACAACAAGCAACACACCCAGAATTGAAACTAGCTGGAACGTCACTCATATGGTCCTGATTTCATCTCTCTCTCCCTTTCTCTCGCATTTTTTTTCTATGTTGAGGAGATGGATCGGCTGCTTGGTTGTTTAGCAGACTTCTTAGGACAGAGATGTGTTTAATGACCAGTCCTCAGTTGCTTGTTGGCTTGTCACAGGGTCAGTGTTGATTGACCCTCATTGGTTGACCTTGACAAGTCAGTGTTAGTTGATTGGCTACCTTGTTGCTTGTAGGGGTGCAACTGTTAAGTCTTTTCATAACAGAGTACTGTCAACTCAAGGCTGGACAAAGAAGGGGAGAACACACAAGAGTATTAACTAAAAATAAATGTATTTAAAATAAGGTAAAGACAAATAAAATACATCAAAACCAAACAGGGTGGAAGTCAGGGGAGAGTACCCAGCTGATTGCCACCACCTTATATGTCTTGCAGCCAGACAAGGTGAGCTGCATCTCCCTAATGACCCAGCTGCACCCACCAGGCTCCTGAATGGAGAGGCCTGCACAGAGGGTCCTCACAGTATTCTCCAGATTACTGTGAAGTAATCAGATAAGAGTGAATGGAAGCTGTTTCCTGCCCCTTACACCTTGCTATCTGAAACAATATAAAGTTAACATACAAAACTAAACCACAGGCAGTACAATAAGGCAGCATAAAAATGAGAATTGCTTTATACTTCATCACACAAACCTCCTCCTTCTAATGGTAGCGCACAAACATACTACTATGACCACAGTGACCCAAAACTCTCAACCATGGCCATACCAGCTCAAATTCCCCACCCAAGAACCTTGGATCCTGAGAAACAATTTAAGGGTGAGAAAATGGTTTGCAAAGAAGCCAGTGAATTGTATAAAGGCATGACAAAACTAGTGCACAGTTAGATGGCATTTCCTGAATGAATGGCTGTAGGACACAGTGTAAAATAGTACCCACCTCAAAATGCAGAGCCCCTTTTTGCAGGAATACAGGAAAGTGAGCGACATAGAATAGTGAGGTGTATGGTCAGCACGTAATGAGGTTCAAAGCCCTGACCCAAAGGATACATCAAAATGTTGATCTCTGCACCAAAAGCTCATCACAGCTCCTACAAGGTGGCCTACAGTTAGACAAAGCAAACTCCTTGCACACAAAACTGAATTGCAAATAAACCCTCCCCCAAAGTAGCACACCAAAAGGTTCCTCAGAAATAAAGGCTCGCTAGCTAACCAAGTCAAGATTCACAACACAGAGGAAACCAAACTACAACAAAGCTCAGACAAAACCACTGAAAACATGAGCTATAGCACTTTCTACCAAAGCTGCTCACCAAGAGTTGCAGACACAATATTTAAAGTAACAACTTCCTTACAACTTACATTCTAGCTCCTCGCCTACCAAACCAAATTGTACCACATGTCTAGCCATCTTGGGGTGTGCAAGGCTCAAACAAAGCAGAAAATGTAACCTCCACTGGCCATGCTTTTAAACTGGTGGTATGATATCTGCCTACACACGATTGGTCGCACACATGTACACATCAACATAACGTTGAGTCAGTACGTGGAACACATGTGGCCAAACAGGGTGGAGAACGAATGGACAGCTCTGTAGAAAGAGAGATGGAGAGAAGAAGAGAAGGTGGAGCTGAGAGTGCCCTGGAGTATAGTGCAGCTGAATGCTGCAAAATGACAGATATGTTTACAAGCAAGTGACATGGTTAGTGTTTCAAAAACACATGGTTGAATTGCTGCCTTCAGTACGGCATAATATCACAACTACCCTTCTAGAGTTGCTTCAGCATGCCTCTGTTGTTCTGCTGTCATAATGTCATAGCATATTATGATTGTTATAGATCAAGATCAATTAATTGATTAGTTCATGGTCATGGTTATCCCCCAGCTGGCTGTTTGTGCAGTTTGTAAATATTGTAATCTTGGTCATTCTTACATCATGTCCCAAATTATCTTGACAATGAAATTGTTGGTCATGATATAGACTTTATTTGTTGCATATTTCATGTTCTCTTTCATGTTCAACTTTATTGAAAAGAGTGAATAGATGTTTCGGGTCACAAGGTGAATAAGTGGGTGATCCTTTATCAGAGTCTACATTGAGGGGCAAACAATGTTACTGTAGTTAGAAGACGTTGAATCAAATTGTAACCACAGGCCATGGGCAATGTACCAAGATGTATTATTTTCCATAATTGAAATGACAAACCTTCCCCTTTACACTCAAATGGAAATATCATGGTTGCAATGTTTCTGACTCTTGTCAAACTAGGCCATTGTCAGCTACAATGTATTGCATCAGATTTGCATCTGATCTTTATCTTTATCTCACTGCTAGAACACACATATTCTGATTAGAGCAGCAGATTGCTATCAGGCCGGCCTCAATACAACCACGCAGTACGTCCTAACCACCGAGACATGGTACCACCAGGAAGGCCTCAGCTGCATTCTGTATCTGTCAAATCCACAAGGCTTTATATCTATAACCTAATTTCAATGAAACTACTTCTGCTGCTTTGTCCCTGTGTAGCATTGTGAACTTGCAGCCTGTCAGCGAATATTTGGACTGCTGGCTGTTTGGGCACATTAGGAGATGAATTCTCGTATTACATTGTGGACAATGAGAAGGGACAATGAGAAGGGATGATTGGCCAAAGATCTGCATGTGGCGTGGAAGCCTCTCCTTACAAATATGGTGTGATGTTGGAGGAATCTACAGAAACAGCCTGACAGATCATTAAAGCAATGTTACTCTAAGTTGAATGCAATTAGAAATATGAGTGAAAGTTGACACCAACATTAAAACTTGTATGTGAGTTGGCACCTTTGGCATAGAATTTTATTTTTTTAAACCACAGGGAATATAACAGGTTAATCCGGTTTATGGAGAGAAAGCTGCGGTTGAAAATGGACTTGGAACAAGATCAGGAATGATGAGCCATCAGGAAACATTAGGAGGCAAAGACTGCAGTTATGTTACACAAACTCCTCCTAAACCAGCTTGTCTTGGTGCTCTACGTGTCTTATGCATGTTGAATGTCTGTTAAATAATTTTTTTGTTCTGATATAAATCCATGAGTTCCATCAATAGATCAGAAGCTTTTTTTTGCAAACATACTGTTTTATGTGGTTAAAAAGGATTGTGTTGCTGTGATTAAAAAACCTCTATGAGCCTATGCTGGTATCTCACCAGATAAAGAGAAGAAATGAACAATAATAATGAAACAATAACAAGAAAATTGGATTCAATCAAAGAAAAATTGTAATCATGATATGTTATGACTTCATACTGACTTCAGCTAGTTTACCTTGTCAGTTAAGATGGAAGCTGAAATTTAAAGAGGAGCTTGACTGCTGAGGCAGGCAGGAAACTCACACCATGCTTAACATTACTTCAGATCGTGTTACTGGAAACACACTTGTAAACTGAAACCATTGGATTATATACAGATGATATTAATTTTGTTCTGTGGTTAGTTAAGAGGACCTCTGTGTTTCCTTTTTACCATGGTGTGTCTTCTAGACTGCTAAGATGTATCTGTTACGATCATGAGACAATACATACTCGAACACTTGAGATGGCATTAAATTAAGGAGCTGGACGGAAGAGATTTGGGCTGATTGCCACCAAAGAACCAAAAAACAGCTATAAACTGATAATTAGAAGGTCTATGTGTATGTGTACACTGTTGAACTGCGATGAATCTGTAGCCGTAAAATCACCATGGGAAACTCAAAGCAGTTTGGATCCTACCTCTTTAGCTGCACACAAGCCATGTGTGTTGCTTCTCAGTCCTTTTGTCTCCTCAAATACATGGAAAAACAATGCAATGCTCAGTTTCCTGCACAGACTCTAAAAGCAGCAAGATCTTCTTAAAGGTCAACTTCTGGGCTGCTTGTAAATACAACATTGTGGGTTTGTGGCCTCTTTTAAAATGCCATAAAAATAATGTTTAAAACAAATGCTAGGAAGTCTGGGGACATGCTCAACCAGGGAGATTTTTTTTTTAATATAAGAAAGCACTAGATTTCAGATTGTCATGCATACCAGTTCAGTAAGTCAAATTTTCTCTTTGGCTCACATGCTGTACAATTTTGAAGACTTTTCAGTAATGGACAGGTCTACAAAAAGTTACTTCAGTTAAAACTATGAAACTTTGGCCAAACAGGGATCTACAGTGTGCCCTTTATTTGACCATGAACCACACATAAAATCATGCTATCATTGTAAGTATGATGAGGAAAAACTTTAAATCAGACTGCTTTTCAGTCTAACATGTCTGGTTGTTTATCTTATGTAATTGGTTGCATTGTGAAATCGTATCTTTCTCATTTAACGTTACAGCAAGAGGAGCTTTTAGGATGAGGATGAAGGAGTGTTAATAGGCACAAATCAACCACAGAGCTGCTAATGCTTTGATCCAGATCATTATCCACACTGTTGGGAATACAGTGAATGTGCTAGCAGTGAGCAGGACTTTTCATGTTAACATGTGAGCCCACAGATGAATGTAAGCTGTTTTTAAGTTCCTTGGCTGTGGAAGTAATGTTGTTTACTACTGTAGGGAACAAGCTAGTTAGCTCAACATGCTAATGATCGCAGTTTATGTTAGAGCAGACATACTTGCTGATCAAGCAGCAGTATGTTTCACTTTAAACTTTACAAGAGAAGAGGCTTTTAGGATGAGGACTAACTGAAGTGTTTGTTTTATGTAATGTCATAAACTTAGCTTTCAGGACAAACTTCTGCTCAGTGAGGAAATACTACACAGTGGTAATGTTAGTCATCAACAGTCTGTGCTTGTGTGTGTGTGTGTTGTAACATGACCTGTACCCGACACATCACTAATTCCTCTACCTGTTCCACTGTTATAAAAAAATAGCGGCGCAACTTGGTGGGCATTGTCCTGGTCATTTCTCTGCATGAGAAATACAATGTAAGGCGGGAGTACGTGACAAAAGACCGAAAAGTGTGACTGTCACGCTCAATGCGTGACACTTGAGAGCCCTGGCCCAACTCAAAAGCCAAACTGACTGCTAGCTAAAAGTTCATGTCATTATCATAACATCAAAGATTAACGTTACACATGACAAATGAACACACTGAAGCTAACATTAGCTAGCTAACTACATTTTCACCTACAATCTGTGCATCAATGTGTTCTTGGAGGTTAAAAAAGGAGTTTTTAAAAGCAGAGATCTAAGTGGTTTTTGGGAGGCAAGGCAAGCATGTCATCATTTTACTGTTGTCTTTTTTAGATTTTGATGTGAAAAGTGTTCCCAGATGTGCCCAGGGATCCTTGCTGGAAGTTGCCTCTTGTTCTGGGTATTGCTCCATCATCATCGCATCTTAGTCAAAATACAGGTGGTGCTTCTTTCCCTCCAAGGAACTGGCCCTCTACCCTCTGCATTCAATACCCATGTTTAGAATTGACTAGTTGTCTTACTAGTTGTAAGGTAGAAATGGCAATTGTAGCAAAGTAAAAAGTTGATTACTAGCTGAGTAGAAGTACAGTTTAAGAAGGGAACATGAAAAGTACTTAAAACACTACTTTTTTACTTGTGCATTACTTGTAATGCATTACTACCCACCCCAATGTGAGGAATCACTCTGGGAATCACTTTAAAGATAGATTATATACTATCTAAACCTATCAACCACTAACCAAAACAAATCTGTTAATATAGGGTAAAAAACAGAGGAGGGAGAGAGTTTTAATGATGTTCAAAAAGATCATACACTTTTCGTGGTGTAGAGTGGTTATCAGAAACTACAGCTTCCGTGATGATTTGGACTAAGTCACACAGATGTTTGTTTGGGACAACCTCATTAGCTGAGATGACCCTGTTCACTTCCTGTGAAATGAGAAACATCCTGTCGCAGAGTGGCTGTCATCCATTTGCAGGAGACAGCCCAGACTTGTCCCAGAGCAGCAGATTATTCCAATATGTCATAAACAATGGAATAACGCTCTGCCCTCTATGAAAAAACTATTGTATATCCATTGCCTTCTCAAAGTTGACAGAATGGAGACTGTCATTTTCATTACTGTATGTTTTCCTTTGCTTTGAATCATAGTTATCTGATTACACTCACTGTCACGCATTGCATTTTCTTGCTTCATAAGCAAGTCTGTAGTTGATTGCAGGTGATTAGGTGCAGCAGTTAAGAATTTAGTAAAATTATAAA
Organism: Chaetodon trifasciatus; assembly: GCA_037975065.1. Classification (NCBI taxonomy): domain Eukaryota; kingdom Metazoa; phylum Chordata; class Actinopteri; order Chaetodontiformes; family Chaetodontidae; genus Chaetodon; species Chaetodon trifasciatus. Next base: position 2,524,981 of record JBBMOE010000041.1, read on the forward strand.
GTGGACATATGAGGCTTGTCACTTTGATCACAGCAGCATGGCAGGATTTTCTCTTCAATACATCCTCCATAATTCCTTATGCAATCCTTTATTATTCTGTTTCTCTCCTCATTTGAAGTCTCTCCAGTTCTTGCTTTTATTCTTTAACCAAGCTTTGTTTCTCTTCCCAAACTGCATTTCATCACTGGTTCTGACAAGCTGTTCCTACTATGACCCTTGATGACTCAAGTGTTTGTGAACTGTGCAGACAAACAAATGGCTCTTACTGTCCACTGAAAGCAGTCATGGCATTTATACAGAGTGAGATGTTCAAAGAAGGAAAACACACACACACACACACACACACACACGCACACACACACACACGCACACACACACACACACACACACACACACACACACACACACACACACACACACACACACACACACAGAGCTAGTAAAAACTTCCACCCACAAAGTTATTGACACGAGATTGAGCACCTCTGCCAAACATCTTTTTACCAGAATCCAGTCAAGCTTGACATGGGACCAAACTCAAATACCATACTTATTGCTGGATTAACCAGCAGCAAGACCACATTTATGAGTTGGAGGTGACATATATATGTTGCTGGAGATGTATCACCTGAGAAGGAAGACCCTATTTATTCTTAGTTAATCTTTCCACTGATTGGAAACAAACATGTCATGTAGGGCCATTTCCCTGCAGCGAACTGTCTGTTTGTCTGCTGTAAACCACAGCAGCGGTAGCAGATTAGAGAGAGGAATCCAGGAATCAACAACCGTCTGTCTGTGTGGTGTGGTGTGCTCGGGTTAACATCAGTCTGGGAGAGCATCTCACACACACACACACACACGCACACACACACACACACACACACACACACACACACACACACACACACACACACACACACAGACTCAGACATACTTTGATATACGCAAGATTACATGAATGCATAGGCACACAAGCACTTACACACACAAACAGCTGTTTAGAATTACATATCCAGGGTGATGAACTCACTGACAGCACTGCGACTCATGCAACATTCTAAGACAGATGGGAAAATGCATAACATTCATAATTTCTTGTAATCTGTCTTTGATGTCTACATGTGGAGTGTCAACTACTGGCACACCGTTAAGACCATAATCTATCAGACAGGTATCTATTTCCACAAATCCACCCAAGGGGTATTATTCGAGTTGCAAAATCAACAAAATCAGAGCAGCTTACAGGAAAGATTAAGTCACAGCAGAGAACGTGGTTTGAGGTATCAATCAATCTCAATCAGTGTTCCATCCACCACCAGAACTTTCCGACATCCCTGCATGTGAAGATTTGCTCGAGCTACACACTTTGGCACTCTGATCTGCGTCCTTTATATTAGACGGACTGATATCACTCAGATTTTTTTTTTGGATAGGATGAATGAAAAACCTGAAGGATGCTTCAGGAGGAGAGTTTGGTTAGATTGGAGGGTGTATTATGGTTGAAGTATGTCAAGTTATTGACCGAGAACCTTGATTATGAATAGAGCCTGTGCAGACACTCAGACATGAAGAACATTTATACAAGTTCTTCATTTTTGAGCATTTGATTGGGACATAGAGTCTGTCTTATGGTACTCTTTCTATTAAACTCAGAAAGAACTTTTGACTGATGAGCTGGTTGAGGAAAAATCAAGGAGTCAAGTTTGATTCAAAGTACACATGCCGTACTGGATACTGGATTTCTACAAAAATTTGCAATCCCACCTTGTTTGGCTTTTGGAATGGCTGGCCTGAGACTACCTATGTTTGTATTTACACTGATCCCATCACTAGCCCTTAACTTTCTGACTGAAGAGGAAAGATATACTTACAAATGTAAATACCTCTGAAATGCAGGTTATATGTTGAAATTTATACTGAAAATGTAAGTTTTTTCTGCTGGATATTTGTCTGCCAGTTAATCCAACATCTTAGCACCATTTCTACATTGTGGTTTTCAATCATATTAAAAGCCTTGTAGGGGTTTTTTTCACTGTGTAGGTGGAAAGAAATGAGGCTGTTAACATTCTTTTACTTTATAATAGAGAGCGGCTGTGTACTACCCACATACTTAGGACTGCAGTGTAATGGCTCTGCTTGATTTGTGCTACTGAAAAGGAGAATACTGTTAGCCTTTCTCAAATTTTCTTAGCATTGTTTTCACTCTCAACAATCTCTATTTGCATCAGAAACTTGAAGGAGAAAACACAAACAGACAGACTGACCAATCACAGTTCTTGACATTCCCACATGGTGTTTCCGTAGCCACCGTAGCCCCAATGTTTGAATACTATTGCTTTTTCTTCTATAGCTGCTAGGACTTGTTATCTATCAACCTTTTTTCCTCTATTTTTTTCCTTCAACATCAGGCAGTCTATCAGCAGACAGAATATTATGAACAGGCTGTAACAATCATCTTTGGTTTGTGAAAAACCTGATGGTTGGATGACTGTCTTGATCCATTAAACATGAAGAGAGCAGCAGGTTCTCTCAAAGTCTTTAATAGAAGTTAGGGGAGCCAACTAGGACATGGCCCAGAACTTTGTGGAGATGCTACTGTTGACCCATGCATGTTCTGTATGTACCTACCCAATGTTTTGTCTTGTTTTGTGTATAACAAAATCTTTATGGGAAAAAAGATTCTCAAAAGTGGTTCACATGACAATCAAGCTCCTTTTCAAATTCAACTTTGGATGGCAATTTTAAAAATATCCAAATGATTACTTGGTGTAGATAGAAGGCCAAATGCATTAGTGTGGCCATGTCCTGACACTCATTTGGCCTTGTTAATGTGGAAAAAGTATTGTTCACATGTCAGGACTGTGGTCGATTTACTCATTTCATACAAACAAATTAAATTTCAATTTGACAACAGAAAATGGATTAACGTTGATTTGGTCTTTTGTGTTTCCTTGATACCCCAAAGCACACTATTTAAATCCCACACTCCCGCACTTGGCCTCTGGTTTGAGTCTGATCCAGTAAGTGTTTGTTCCATCGCCAGGCAGAAGTAGGTAGTAGCTTTACTGTAAACACAATTATGCTAACTGTGGCAGGATTCAGTGACCACATGAAGAGAGACAGACTCTCACGCAAAACACTCGCTCAGGCACTCTCACACACTATACTTACTCACTCACTTACACGCTCATAAACCAAAACATGGCATGCGTCCGCACCTGCAATCTCACGATACAGACCCACCGGCTGCTCACATGGACACACACCTACACATCATAAACAACTTCCTCTGCGGTCGATTTGATTAGAAAACACACTGAGAGAGTACAACGAGGGGGCCGGCCCCCTCACTGCCCACACACACACGCGCGCACACACACACACACACATGCTTATGCACACACTCACACGCACACACATATGCACACACACACACATTGGAACCACAACAGACAATGGACGATTTATAGAACAAACACTCCACAGCAGGCTGCACTGATGGCGTCCAGCACTATCTGCAGAAGCATCCATAATTCATGAACACAGACACTCACAAAAACACACATAGCTGAAGAATTAAAAAAATATTTTGATAGCTAACACAAAGTGATTGACACATATGTTCAATAGCTGTGTCTCCTACACACACACGCTTGTACTTCTATTCTTGTGAGGACACTCATTGACATAATTCCCTAGCCCCTTCCATCACAACTAAATGCAGAGCCCCAACCCTGACCCCCCAACCCTGACCCTAACCTAATCCTAATTCTAATTCTAATTTAACTCTTAACCCTCAAACAGCTCTTTGAAAGTCTGTCTGAAAGGGAGGACTGTCCAAAATGTCCTCACTTTCCAAAAATGTCAAATTGGTCCTCACATAGATACAGTACAGTAACAGTACAGTACAAACACACACACACACACGCAGACACACACACACACACACGCAGACACACACAGACACACAGAAGCAGACACACACACACACACACACACACACACACACACACACACACACACACACACACACACACACACACTGCCCAGTGTCTCACCTCAGGCAAACATCTGTTTGGTCAATAGTGTCATTTACAGAATAACACATCATTCTTTCCACTGTGGGAGTGGGCTGGGCTCTCTTTGGTTTCAGAGTCACTGTATTCCCTCCAGCCAACACACACACACACACACACACACACACACACACACACACACACACACACACACACACACACAAACACAAACACAGAACCATATTCAACCTTACATGCACCCTTGCACCACACAACTGTTATTCCTCTTAACTGTGAATTTAAGGGAATCCTCAGCCGGCGTGTTCCAGCGACATTAACACTCCTACTCCGCTTCACTGGCTGCAGGCAGGCAAAGTGACAGATTTATCACAATCTCAATTAGTTTAAACAATGTGCCGATTAATACTGCCAGAGGGGGAAAAGTTCAGATGTCCAGGCTATGGTTTGTGTCATTGCCATTGCTAAGCCTCCTTGTCTCAGCCCCTTGACGCTGACCAGACATTGATCCAGATTGGCTGGATGTTTATTGAACATCATTTGCAAGCTTGACATTTCCCACAGAGCAGGGTGCATTAGTTTTATTATTCACCACAAAGTCAAGTGAAAGGCTGCGTTCAATCAAACAAACCGCCAGAAAGATTCTCTGTTACCCCGCTCTTAAGAGAGCACCACTTGAGCTGAAATGAATCTGCAGACGTCACTGCTTTCCAAGGTGACTTCTCTTCACATGGTACCACAAAAAGTTGCATGCAATGCAGACTTCACAGGCCTTAGATTCATTGTCCTAAATCTTACTGTGGTGGAGGCAGTGTGTCAATGCAAAGCTGGTCATGTCTGCGATGCCAGGAGATTAAGGGCTCTGCAGGAGTTGTTGACATTTACTATATCTGCAGCTTTCAGGGTAGTGATAAAAATCTATGTCAGAGATAACCGAAAGACACTGTTCATAAGTGAAACCTCACATCTGCAGCTTTTGTTTAAAAAGGTCATGAGGCTGGAACCGCCCACAGATAACCAATTAGTATCCTAGCATTTCCTCTCCTGCTTCCTGTGAGATGCGGCCCCAAGATGTGGCTTTGACACTGAAAGAGTTGCAGTGTATTTCAGGGTCATAAATTTACTGCGAATTTGAGTGACCTAAAAATATGATGGAAGTCCACCACACAGAATGGATCATGTGGCAAGACCTAATGTTACCATCTCTGGCCAAGCTTCACATTTAAAAAGAATGCTGCTTCTTTAAGAACCAATCAAAATTTTGTTACGTATTTTCTCTTATCTACTATTTTGGCCATGAGTATGAGGCCTGCTGGCCAATAAAGTAAAATCTGCTTCTGATTCTTATTGAGACACTTGGCTTAACATAGACAAAGTGATGTCATTTTGAAATAGATTTAGAGAAAAAGAGATTATTTGCATAAAACAATGGTAAAATAGCAGATGTGGTTTTGCTTTTCCATTGCCACCAGTATGTGAAAGCAATAATCTCACAGGGAGGAATTCAATTTAAAAGAGGCAAAGAGGCTAATGTTTAACTGACTGTTGCCTCAGCAGACCAGAATGCAAAACAACCACAGAACACTTGAAGTCAAGACAGTGAATCTCTCACGTGGCTGTCACCACCACTATTGCACTCTCTGAATGTTACAAGTTTCCATCTTTTGTCTTGAACTTGTTGAAAGTCACTCTTGGAAACACAGGAAACCATTAAATGAAGAAGAAGTGAAGAAGTGAAAATGATGTCACCCAAAGAGTGAATTGAAAAGGCTTGGCAACTTAAGATTTCCTGGAATGCAGCAACATCACAACATGATTGTATCTTACATTTAAAGTGCATCCAAGAGTTGATTTTCCACCAAGATAAGCCTGACAATTAAGAGAAAGTGTGTGAGACAGTTTTTAAAGTACAATTTTGAAATCTGGCACACATTTCATTTCCCTGCTCTCATAAGCTGGCTACTCTCGGCACAACCAACTGAATAATGATCCCAAAAACCCCAAATGCAAATCAATTTGCTGTGTCAAAATCTATTTCTCAACTAAGGCACTGACAAGCCTTGCGCAAGTGGTTGTCACAGCTCTATATGTCAACAGGCAGCAGGCTGGTACCCACATATCTGGCTTTTCAAGACAAGCTAAGTCCTTATGATTTGATTTGTCGTCCCAATAATTGCAACAATTACACAGTATTAGTTAAGCCTGTCCACCCATTTCTGGTCATGGCTGAGTATTCATGGAACTGTAGACAGAGCTGGGGGAGGACGAGGCATTTACTGTAGGAAATGACGGTGGAGTCAAGCTTAGGTGTTATGTCTCCAACCTCAGACAGATTTGGTGGATCTTGGATAGACACACTTCTGGTAAGACTCCCTTACATAGGAGCAAAAAGCCAGGAAACACTCGCTCATACAGTCGTCATTTGTCTGCTTGTGTTAGTGAGCATGTCTGTGTGTGTTAGAGGGTTTGGCAGTGTGGTTGTGATTGATCTCACTTCTGAGAACAACACCGAGTATTAATCTGCTCTGAGCATTTCACATCTTTTCCCTTTGTTTTTCTGTTTCAGATACATACACACATATGCACGACACACACGCACACGCACACACAAAATAATGAAAAAGCGAGGGATGTTGAGAGACAGAAAATAAAAGTATCCACAAGCATCTACGGTACATGCCTCAGGTGTAATTCTCTAAGGTGTGTCCTATACAGCACCTGAACATCTCTGATTCATCAACATTACATGGTGCAGTGGTTTTATTAATTATCCTTCTAACCAGTGCTTCTTAACCTCTGGGGCCCCACCTAAAGTGGGTTTTGGACCCTTTATGGGTTTTTCAACATGCTGCTATAGTGGCTCTACTTCACACTATCTTCTTGTTTTGTCTTTTTTTCCTTGTTTCTCTCCCCCTTAGCATGCATTACTGTAGCAAATAGAAGATGATTGATTAGATTGATATAAAACATCAATATAAAAACACGTCTTTCATGCAGTTCTGTTAGAGCAGTCACAAACACACAAGAAGTGTGTTTTGTATGGAGAGCTGTGAAAGAGGGAACAAACTGATACAGTACCTGCATACAAGGCACTTGCAGTCCTTCCACAACAAAACTGAAAACTCAAGAGGACACTGTTTTGACACAAGAATAAGTGAGGGGACATTTTGTCCAGAGGTATTTAATGAGCGTGTATATTTAGTTTTTTTGTAGTTGGTTAGCTACTGAACTCAATTGTGACATGACGTGACGTGTTGCTATGTGTCATCAGAGATGACTTACTGAAGTTCTTTGAATTAGTCAGTATAAATAATTGACTTATACAAGTATTAACATTTTTCCATATTCTTTAGGCTACTGCAGATTTTACCTTTGTTAATTATGCATTCATGATTCTAGAATTTATACACAGACAGCACATGTCCTTTTGAATTGACTGAAATAATGTGCTTCACCTTCATAGTTCATGTCTTTTTGACAGCGCAGTCCAGAGTGACACACGAACACTCTTTCATCAGCATTCAAAAGTAAGTCAGACCTGAATTGTGGACAGTCACGACCATGAGCAAATGAAATGTTTGATGAGATGTTTGATGTGAGATGTGCAGTGTTACAGTATATACTTAGACACCAGAAAACTTAGCACATTAAGTTCCAGTCAGTAGTATAAAGAATAATAATCAATTACTAAGAAGTCTTCCACTTGGTGTAAAATAAAAGTCATCCCTCCCCTGCAAAAGCAGCCAAAGGCTTGTTATAAACATTGAGTAAGCAATGCACAAAGGGACTTGCAAAGGGTTTTCCCTGTGTCCTTGTGTAGCAAATGTGTATACAAAATGTAACTCAACTTGCCTGATGAACATCTACTTATGAAGAAGGATTATCCAAATTAACAAAGAATATTATTTACTTCATACAGTACATCTATCATATTATTCCCATTCCATTCTTTTGTGGAAATGTGGGAAGTGGGTCACACTCTGTTAATAGCGGTGGAATGTATGAGTGTGACATTGTCAGAGCACTTCAAAGTTCTCATAATCTAACAGGACTGTTAGGGTGACACACTGAAAACAAAAAACTGCTCCCTGGGGAAGAGTTTGTTTGAAAGAGTACTAAAAATGTTCTATGTCCATACACTCAAATCTGCATGTCTCCTTTTTTCCCTCACATGCACACACGCAGTCACACACACAGTCACACACAGAGACAACATTCTGTTGCCCTAAATATCTGATTTGGAAAGACAATAGCCACTGCGAAAACACAACAAAGAGACAGAGGGGAGACAGTGAACGCAATCTCAAAGCTCATCAACATTCTTGACTGAAAGTATTTGCATAATGTATCCAATCTAGTATGGTAAAATGTTACCACAAGAAAATATACATCACAATTACACTGTAACATCCATGATTTATTGTATGAGATGGATCCAGTGAAATAAAGCTCTTTGTGCAGAACAGTTGGACAGACAGGGTCTTAGGAGACCTGTTTTGGTAGGAAGACCATAATTGCTTTGAATTGGCCCTTGCGCAAATGTAGCCTGCTACAGTATGCTGAGAAAGCATTGTAGTGTGCAGGACAGTGTGTGTATTTGTGCATTTGTGTGTTTCTGTATATGCATGTGTGACTGCACCCAAGTGTGTGTGTGTGTGTGTGTGTGTGTGTGTGTGTTTTGTTCTGCAATCTCCTGACTTGATGAAGTGGCTCCATGGAGCCAAAGCGTTTCTGAGAGTTCAGAGTCATCAGTGAGGATCCTAGTGAGACAGCGAGCGACCACAGGTTTGGTCAAGACATGGTCAAGCTTGGGTCAAGCAGGGTCCGAAGGGAATGGCTATATTAAGTCACTGAGTTTGTTTCAGGGAATGTTTTCAGTGAAAGGAGCTGACCCGTGTTTTTGGGTTCATTGCACTGTAAGTTGTTTGTGTTATTCTTTCTGTTACTCCTGAATCGAGCCTTTTCTGGACGACTATGTTCTCGCAAATCATTTTGATTTCAACGTGTGCAATTTGGATGTTTGGAAATATTATCAGGCTTCTGAAACTGGGCAAATTGTTTTGCCACAGAGGTTTTTCATATTCCATTAATCCTTCATAATGTGTAGCTTGATATGGAATGTTTCTGCTGTGCCACACCACTGTTACACAGGGAGAAATTTGTTTCATTTCAACAGCAGACGACAGGAAGGTTATTTGCCTCTGTTTTAATTGAACTTGTTACTTACGTTTTCTTGTAATATTTGAGTTGCATTACATAATTTGGACTCGCAAATGGTGAGTTTTGTTATCTGTATAAATATACAAATGTGTCAGTGCAACAACCAGCTGTATGCTTCATGTGCACATTTGTAGCCCCGTGGGATTTTCCCAAAGTTCTTTCCCAGACTTAGGGACAGCTCGTGTACATTACACACTGCAGCACAGTAGGTAACATGCCCATCCATTCATAAGGAGGACCTCCAGTGTTGTCCTAACCTCCCATTACACGCCATCAATCTGTCACCGTCACAGCCTTGTTACTGTAAGGTCTGTTCCACTTGAAACAAGCCTCTAATTATACTCCCAGTCAACTCCCACTGGACCACATACTGTACGCTGTGCTAACCAGCCACACTGCACTGTAGGTCTGCATCCACAGGCAGTTTTCATCTCGCTCTCCGTCTGTCTCTCTGTCTATGTGTGTCTCTCAATTCCCAAACCTCCACTCAGAATAGCATATAGAACCAGCCACAACACAGATTAACACCCTTCTCAACAGGCTGATGACATAGCTGTGGAAACGACATGTGAAAAGACAAATACGACCACCATTTCTGTGTTTGGGTCTGGGGTCCAGCGCTAAGGATATGAAGCTGAAACCTGGTTAACAAACAACTCTCTCTCTTTTTTTGCTCTGTCTCTCTGGGTCTAAAGATGAGTGGGAATCGACACAGTGGCCCTGAAATGATTAGTGGTTTCAGTCATTTTCATCCCACTGCATGTGTGTTAGTGTGTGTTTGTTTGCGCCTGAGTATAAGCAATGAAATAGAAACGGAGCACCATGCAAACCATTCTGTGGGTGGAGGAAACTTAGAACCAATCCGATGATGACATTGCCTTTGGTCGCACTGTTGACAGTTGCTAAGCTGGAAAGCTGTTATTTTGGCTTTTTGCATGAGGGGTAAATTACCAGAACACGTGTTACTCCAATATCAGAAGAACATTTTGACCTGTGCGTGTGTTTATATCTGCGTATCTGTCATCCTGGTGTTTGCTCTGAACCTAGCAGCCTTTCACCTCAGCTTCACCCCAGTATCTGCATCTTTCGGCAGCTGAACTTGTAACCTGCTGTAATACTGAAGATTAAACTGGAGTCTGCCACTATAAACATGGTGAGTCATGTTCATTAGAACTAAATGGATATACAGATCAGACTGAGGTCAAAGCATTGACGATTAGAAAACAGCAGTTGACAGACTGACTCTTCTGTCACAGGCTGTGTTATTCTTGATTCACACACAGCCGCCATCTACTGTTTGTGGGCACTTTGGTAACTCTGACTGATATTTCTATGGCCTTGATTACATTGCAATTAGAGCAAAGGTTCTCCTTTTATTTCCCTCAGTCAAATTTTATTTCTTATGGATGTAGTGCAGTCAAGCTGTAAAACTGCATTACAGACTTGGATCAAGCAAGTGTAAAAGCTGCATCCAAAACACAAAGGATTCAGCTAGAACCGTGTATATTATCTTACTGCTCTGCATTTTCTAGGATGTCACAGAGTTATGAATTAGCCCATAAATCATCATTACAGGGTAATATGTACGCTCTGACCCGGGCTGTGTCTGAGTAATAGATGCTGGATGAAACAAAGTCTGTGTAACACTAGACGCAAAATGCGGACCACACAGGAAACTAGTGAGGCTGAGCAGCCAAAAACTCTGCATCGTGATCCTTTGTATCTCTCCCAGCTCCAGACATTACCTTCTTGTCTTTGTTGCCTGTGTTTGCAGTTAATTTATTTTTTTCTGCCTTATCAGGCTTATGTTGCTTCCGCTGACGATTTATGATGATTTTTTTTCTTTTCTTTTCTTTTTTCCCATGAGCAGCAGGGAGTGTGTGAACGCATGCCAGCAGATGAGTGTGAGCAAAGTGTGTGGCAACACACAGGACATGTGTCTAAGTACTGGTGTCAGCGCTATCAGCCAACAGTCGAGGAGAGCCTTCACTACCCTCTTTGTGGAGCCAATTTTCCCTCAGGAAGCAAAGTGACTCAGTTGTGGTTTGACATTGTTTGTGAGTGCATATGGTGCATGTGCGTGTGTATGAAAGAGAGCTAAAAATTGAGAGCAAGAGTGTCTGTGTATGCACATTGCATGCTCACATTCTTTTCTATGTCCATTTGAGTATGCGTGTGTATTCCAGGACTGGCATGCTTTTCTCAGGTCAGTTTGAGGTTTACTGGTGTCCTAAAATATGGCTCATTCCTCACAGTAGGAAATGTTTTATGACACTTGGTACAGACATCGCACCACTACGCCCCATATGTAAAGTCTAAGAGGAGTGTGTGGGGTGTTATCACAACCAAAATGCACGCAGACAGCACAGTGCAGGCCTTGTTTCCTGGATGAGGAAATCTCCTGATGTATGATCTTAGGTGAAAGTCAGCCAACTACAGTGTGAAGGCTTCACACATTGTAAATAATTCAACAGGTCTCTATACTTGAATCACAAAAAAACACATCTCGTTTACTGTAAGTGGTCGCTAACTATGCAGATAGTTTTGGTTTTATGTGCTGAAGTTTTGAAATATCCTTCAGTTAGATTTCTGTCACCACCCCCAATACAATGGAGGTGACTGGAATTCTGCTTGTGGTGTTCAAAGTGTTGAAAAATTACAATTGAAAAACTTAAGAGGAACATCTATTTGTAGAAAGAATGTCTCGGCTGCCCTGGATAATCCACAGACCTCACATTGAACAGTTTACATTGGAACTACTTGCACTGAAGAAATAGTCCCAGTGCAAGCTGCCCAGTGAGGTCTGTGGATTGCCCAGTGTAACCAGGACATTGTTTCTGAGAAGACACATTGGTACTGATATTTTTAAATGTCTTTTTTTTTTTTCAATTTTTTCAGTTCCAAGAATGAAATTGTATTCACCTCTATTGTATTATGGCAGCGGCAGAAGTTTAAGAGGCTGATATTCAATCTTGGCACATAAAACTGAAATCATCTGCATGGCTAGACATCACTGAACTAGTCTTCACTATTTGTCCATGAGAGCCACACTGGCAAGGCCACTTTTATTATAAAACACCAAAAGCCACCCCAACTATTAAGCATATCTGCCTACTAATTAGTTATCCCACAACATACACTGTACTGCAACCGATGTCATCCTAATTAAAAACAGGTTCACCCTAATACTGGGATGAGTGCGAGTAGGCATCTATTTTGTTGACTGGAGCTAAAAAAAAAAAAAAAAAAAAAAAGTAAGGTCATGATTTACATGAATTTACTTTTAGTAACTCCAATTCGGCCATTATTGAGTAAATCCCATGAGACTTTTAGTTACACTAACTATGTTTAATACAGCCAACATGATGATGTTGAACCAGTTTCATTTTGATTAAAAAGTTATGGTCTTATCAATTGGTCAAATTACTTCATTTGTGATTCTTACTTCTGTTTTATGATCAAAACAAAAACAACATATATTCCAGTTATTAATGGGGGTTATGGAGGAACACCTCCTGAACTGAATCCAATGTTTCACTCTATGCATGTTAAAGTTCTGTTTAAAGTACCTGATTTTTGGTGATTCAGAACTGTAATGCTCAATGCTTCTGTTGCCTATGATGATTTTTAAAATCTGAAAAAATCTGCTTGCATAAAACTGCTCAGAAATTAAGTTTTATCTGTCTCTATACTTTTTTCAGAATGTGAATGTTAACAGCAAACTAGCCTACATTGCAAGAAAAATTCAACTTTTTAACTACAGTCTCAACATGATCTGATAATGTATCCTTGTGAAATAAATGTAAAGATTTTAGACTATATTTAGATTGTATTGATATGTTGTCTTAACATTTGGCTGACTAACAAATCTTTCCAAATGTCTGGCAAATTGTGTTTTTAGTATTGACTGAAAATGTTAAATTCCGGCGATGAAAACATGTCAAACAGAAATTGTGGTGACTACAGACCCGTTTTACTGAATGCCAACTTAATGAAAAGTGCCAGCTGCCTACTTATCATATATTATGCAGCAGATTGCTGAATGGAAAAAATATTTCACATAAATGTTGTAATGGCAAATCATGATGACTCAACTGTACAAACCACCTTATAAGCAGATGACAGTGGTGCACACACAGTATTAGTATATCTTATGTGCTAATGTTAAGTAATGTGATTAAAATAGCTTATTGTTACTTAACTAAGCCTTTAACCTACATGCTTGGCAAGGGAGGGGTAAGTCGAGAGTTAATCAGTTGGTTACAATCTGCAACCTCACTCACTAAATTCTACACACTGGCCTTTTAAAGCTTGACAAGCTGCACAATGAGTAACACCACTTCAATGTCTTATCTCTGTCCTATATTTACCAGTTTTTACCTGTAAATACATTCATGTATTTTACATACCTGTAAAATACAGTGCTTAAACCATGTACAGAATATTACCAGGAACCTCACTGTACACATTCAGAGTTAGAGAATCAGTCCTGCTTTTAGTCATGCTAGCTAGGATTGGCACAGAATTTGGAACATGCATTCATGGTTCTAGAGGTTGTATTGTAATGATTCGGGCATCCTCTGATTTTTCCTCTTGGGCCACCAGGAGGTTAGCATTTGTTGTTTTTAATAAAATGTCTCAACTATTGGATGGCTGACCATGAAATTGGGGTCAAACATTCATGCTCCCCACAGGATGAAATGTAAGAAGTTTGGTAATCCCCTGACTGCCCCATCTGGTCAACATTTCACTTTGTCCAATACTTTGGTACATCAGTAAATACCTGCAAAATGAATCTCAGCAGTACTTATTGCTTTGTGCTAATTACCAAATGTTAGCAAGTAAACTAACTAAACTAAGATGATGAACATGGCAAACATTAAACATGGTATATGTAAATATGTTGTCATCATCAGCGTGAGCATGTTACAAAGTTTATGCTCGGATTTAACTCAGCCAATACTGTGTCTAAATAAGCCTCAGAGAGCCGCTAGCATTGCTGTGGACTCTTAGTCTTGTTAGTGTTAGTTCAGTTTGTGGTTCAGATTAAATTATTTCTGTGTATTTATATTATTTGTGTGCCCTTACATTGTTTATTTTGTGATTCATGTGTGGCTTGGCTGCTCTAACGCTGCAACCTCCCACTGGGATTAATAATGTACTTGATCTTTCCATCTATCCATCCTAGCTAGCTATGTTTCTATCACCACTTTGTGCTCGGTGAAAAATCTTTTAAAATCAGCTTGGATGTTAACGTCATCATTGCTTTGCTTCAAAATGCTGGTCCATCTTCCTTGGCTTACATGCAGCACTTGTCTGGCAGAAAAACAAAGGGGATGTGCAACTAAAAACTTTCACATTGTTGGTCACGCATGAGCTCACATTGTAACTTGACACGAGAAACCAGTCTCCAGAGCAATAAAAACAAATGAAGGTGATTTCTGACATATCAAGATGCTTTATGCTTTTCAAACCAATACTTAATAATCTCCAGAGCTCCATGGCTGTGTGTGACTGTCGGGGTGTATCTGAAGGAGACATATTTTATTGTATTTTTCACCCAGAAGTTTTAGGGTGTGTTTGTGTGTGTGTGTCTGTGTGTGTGTGTGTAACAGACCAGTATGAGGTGACCTCATTCTGACTATGAACCACCCTCTGGGAATCCCCCAACTCACAACTGTTTGTAGGCCTCCGCATCCATACGTGTGTGTGTGTGTGTGTGTGTGTGTGTGTGTGTGTGTGTGTGTGTGTGTGTGTGTGTGTGTGTGTGTGTATGTGTGTTGGTCTGTGTAGCTCTGCCATATGCTGAGGTAATGGTCATCCTCATGGGGTCAGTTCATCCCAAGAAACAACCACTGGGTGGTCCAGTGACTTAAACACTGACAATTGCTTGAAGAAAAGGTACAAGCAGGGAGAAATAAAGCTTGAAGTTGCCGCAATGCTGCTGCAGTAAGAGTCTAATACATACAGACCTCAAACTGCAGTAATTCCTCAAACAAGCTTAAATGTTTATCTTAGCCCTTGGGTACACTGGAAGAAGCTCAGCTGTAATGGTTTTTGCAGCTGTGAGGCCTGGCAGTAATGTATGTGGATAATGAATGCATGTTTAAGCCTTTGAATTCATTCAAATAAATACTTTTATTTGATCTCACTGGAGTCCATTTATCACACACCAAGTTGCTATCAGGAGGAAACGGAAGACCTGCAAGGAGGGTATTAGCATAAGAGTGCAATGAGAGCATTGTGTCCCCTGCTTAATCTCTGTTCAAGAACAACAGTACACCAACACTGGAAACCAGACAGGAAAGGATCAGTATCTCTCACTCCAGGTATGTCAGTGAACTACATGTTTTTCAAGCATGTTTGTTTTGTGCAGTTTGGGTGTTGAGCAGGCAAAGGCCTCCCCACTTTGAAGCTCTGGGAAATAATCTGTCTCCTCCTGCACCTGCTCCCTTCTTCCTCTCTCTTGTTGGACCAAACCTGTCCTGCTGCAAGACTTGTCTTCTTCCCTATATGCTCCTTCTCTTGACTCTGTGTGTACAAAAAAGGACTGTACCTCATGTGGGGATCAGAAACATGTACTCACACCTACAGACCAAAGTAGGCCATTTGTCAGGGCCCTCAAAAATGACTCATGAGTGTTTTTGTGATCTGCCACAACTGTAGTTGAGGTATAATTGTTCTAAAAGATTCCTGTCATGGGTAAAGGGAACCATCTTGACTGATGGAAGGAGATGCTGAGTGGACCAAATGGAATACTGTATATGTACACAGACCTGCTCAGGCCACTGCAGGATAGCTGGAGCTCAGCCAGTACAGCTAGTCAACATTAAACCTGAAAAAACTTTTTTGGCCACTTGGAGGTAATGTAAACAAGATGTGAACACAGCATTGGCATATCATCACATTCTAAGTGGATATTATTAAGGTGCTTATTACACATACAGCGGTTGGGGAGCAACAGAATCATTCATTTCGAGTTTTGTCTCTGTCCACATAATGAATGTAAGACCATTATTCACCGTCTTTTAGCTCTGTCTTTGGTCTCTACCAAATCCAAATTTTTAGTTGCTAAATGTGCTATAAGTGTTTGGTGCTGACCAAGTAGTGAACAGTGGGTTTTTAGAGTTTTTGGGTCTTTTTGCTGAAAACAGCACCATGAGAGCAGTAAGAGTGAACCTAAACAATAAAGTTGTGAGCTAGAAGGCAAAACAATGAGCTGAAACTCACTAAAGCCTAGGGGAACTGTAGTTGCAGGTGGTGATTCTCTATAGATTCATCACCATAAGAAACCCCATACACTGATTTCACGTGAGCTGAGTTTCCATCCGAGTGTATGAAAAAAAAAATTATTACAGGAAAATGTGTAGGTGGTTGAAATCCATTTACCCACTAACTCCTTTCACAGCAGTGCACAGCTTGCCAATACTCCTGTGTACCTCTCCAAACTGAGGCAGTACCAACCTCCATCTACTGTAACTAATTATACATACCTCATTCAAGTCCACTTCAAAAACCTGAACTATCCCTTTAATTCAATGTAGCAGACAAACAGAGAAAAATGTAACCACCCAATGTTCTGCTCAGAAATACTGTATACAATGTCATAACATTCTCAACCCTGCAACTCACATAAAAGACACACAGATCAAGTTCAGGGCCTTTTCCAAGAAGCAGTTTGACTGAGTTATCTGGAATACTTCCCTAAGTAAAACAGTTCCTTCTACATGAGACCATGTTAAATATTTGAGGGGATTTCATGTTTTTTTTCCAAGATAACTCAGTAAACCTGCCTCTTAGAACAGGCCACAGATCTGCTGTACTGGGTCCCAGAGCTGTTTCCATTTGAGCTGATTGAGCTGTCCTGTAAGAGATCCACACAGCCAGAGGAGGCATCATACGATACCTTCCCTCACCAGTGTCTCATCAGCTCACAGACATGCACTGAACTGTATTGATTAGGTGATGGAGTGTGTGTACCCATCTTTCTGGTTCATTCTATCCACAAACGTACACATAGCCAGTACCTTTCACGGTTTTTCCTGTTTACTTGACAGTGATACCCACAAAAAGCACTCACATTTTGCAAAGCCTGCAGAGTTTGTTTTGCTGTACTTGTGACAGCAACGTAATGATCTTATCTCATTATTCCCCACACAGCTTGAACCATTACTCTAACTTAAACCAACTTTCACTTTAGAAAATAAAGCAGTGTCACCAACACCAACTGCTGCGTAGAGCATCGCAGAATCACATTAGTCAGAACTTACAGCAGCTACACAGTAAAACATATTTTTCTTATGATCTTATGATGTTAACTAATAATGCAAATACTATGGACTGTTCAAATAGTTATCATTCTTTTGAAGTTTTACAAATAATTATGACTGTTATGTTACCTTAACAGCATAGTAATAATTTAATGTTAAGTAGGATCGGTGCCTGTTTATATTTGATTGCAGTTTTACAAGGTGAACTGAATTAAAGGAATAGTTTGATATTTTGGGGAATATGGTTGTCAAGTTTCGATAAGAAGATCCACACAATTCTCCCATGCATTAAATATGGACAACAGCCAGGAGGCAATAAGCCTTGCCATGTCTCCCCTTCCAGTCTTTATGTGAGTCTATCTACATACTTTATGGCTTAATAAATCTGTTGAAAATGTGAACTTCGTCTAAAGACAAAAATATGATTCAATATGAAGAATAAAGTTTCCATTAATAATTAATTACTTACTTGGGTTTGAATGGAACAGATTCTTCAATGAAATTCATATTTTTCTTGTAATCAGTGTCATACTACATAGTTCTTTACAGGAAATTTCATGGAAAACAACTGCAACAATACCAGGAAAATAAAGACTGGTAAAATAAAGCATTGCCATGATCTTTACCTTGTGATATGGCCTTCATGAGTGCAGGACTGACAGTGACATTGAGTTTCTTGTTGATCTTCAGAAGGAAGACATTTGCTGGATGACATCAGAGGTGAAACACTGCTTGCATGACTTCATTCTGAAGTTGAGGGGGATTTCTAGTCCCCTGTGTTGAGAGCACCACCCTTTGTTCTTTGTTTCCTCCATCAGGTGATAACCATCTCTGCTGTCCAGCTCAGCTGTGTTATGAGGCTACTATTTACAGCTCCAAAAGCAGCTCTGTGCCCACTGCCCACCTGGAAACCGCACCCAGTTTGATATAACACACTGATGAAAGGGAAAGGTTTCACATAGCTACGACACAAACTCAGTCATAAACAGAGTTAAAAAAAGGTGTTTTATTGAAATCCTTTAAAGCTACTGTGACTTTGAAGTGAAGCTAATCATGAAAGGCCTTTCTAATGAAAATCCTATTTGGATATGCATCTTTTGTTGTCCTTAAGAATCCTACATCACATGCAACTTTGATTATAATACAAACAAAAAGCATCATGTATTTGGGTAGAGCTTTCTTCCATGTGCACATACTGATTTAATTAAGAACCCAAATATGATCTGAAGATTATGAGTCATGGCGATGACCTTCAACTAAACTGGTGAAAACGAACATCAATTCAACTCCATGTCAGGGCAAAAACCCGACATGACTCACATAGTTCATGCAGACAGATACAAGACACCAAAGACTCAATGATTAATGGCATAATCAAAAGCAGATTACAAGAAACACATAATGCTCTGTATATATTTAATGGAATTATGTAGTGCAGTCAGCATAGCTATTTACATTCATCCACCACAAAGGTAGCTAACTTACTTCTAGCTATTCTTTATCATCTGAACACTGGTTATGCATTTTTTTTTTTTTTTGGACCAACTCCTAAAATCTCAAACACAATATAAAGGGAAAGATAGTCTTCCCATTAAAGATAATAAAATTTAACTGAGTGTACAGATGAGTAGTGTGTAGGCCTTCTCGTAATCACTGTTGCACTGGTAGAGGATGTCCTCCAGGAAGACTCTAGAGCAGGCTGGAAAGCAGTTTGTCAGTTTCATCAAGGCCCAGTCATGGTCAGGCTCCAGGTCTGGAAAGCAATAAGAGAGAATCATAGAATCATAGCGCCCAATTTAATCCTTATTGTTCCCATGAGGGTCCTATTGAAAGAGACCCCTGCTGACAGAGGGTTGTCGTCACAGACAGTGCAGTGCTCTATCTCTCATTCACACGCACCACAGACCATATCTTCACATATTTTATTTCATTTCTTTTTAACATGAGCTAGTAGAATGTGTTTTGTGAACCAAATGTGAACATTTGCATACATGATCAGCCACCAAGGGCTGTGAGGCAATCCCCAAAATGGTCTTTTCTCAGCTGTTTGCTGGATTAAAAATGCACTGAGAGAGAGAGAGAGAGAGAGAGAGAGAGAGAGAGAGAGAGAGAGAGAGAGAG